>PVJI01000545.1:0-251420 GCA_004026765.1 Micronycteris hirsuta
AAATAATTTTATGAAGAGGTATAATTGGTATATAACATTACATTACAGGTATGTAACATAATGATTCATTACCTGTAAACACTGCAAAATGATCTCCACAGTAAGTCTAGTTACTCTCTGTCACTATACGAAGGGACACCTTTTCCTTGTGGTGACAACTTTTAGGATTTACTCTCTTGGCAACTCTGAAGTACGCACTGCAGTGTTATTGACTATTATTGGGCTGCACGTTATGTCTGCATGACTTATCTACTTGGTAATAGGAAGTTTGTGGCTCTTGATCCTTTTCACCCAGTGCCCCCCCGATACCCCTCCCTTCTAGCAGCCACAGTTCTGTTCTTCGTATCTAGTTTTGTCTTGATTTCTTTTGTTCATTTTGTGTTTTAGTTTCCATATACAAATGAAATCACATGATATTTTTCTTTCTCTGTCTGACTTATTTCACTTAGCATAATTTCCTCAAGGTCCATCCATATTTTTGCAAATGGTAAAATTTCACTCTTTTTTAGTGGCTGAGTAATGTGTGTGTGTGTGTGTGTGTGTGTGTGTGTGTGTGTGTGTGTTATTCTTCTTTACTCATTCACCCATCACTTACATTGTTTCCATATCCTGGTTACTGTAAATAATACTGCAATGATCACAGGGATGCATACAACTTTATAAGAAATTAGTGTTCATTTTTTTCCTTTGGATAAATCCAGAAGTGGGAATGCTGGATCATATGGTAGTTCTATTTGTAGATTTTTGAGGAACCTCCATACTGTTTTCTACAGTGGTTGCACCAACTTATGTTTCACTAGCAGTGTGCAAGGGTCCTCTTTTCTCATCACCACCAACAGTTGTTAGTTCTTGTCTTTTTGATTATAGCCATCCTAACAGGTATGAGGTAGTATCTCATTGTGGGTTTGATTTTCATTTCCTTGATGATCAATGATGCTGAGAATCTTTTTATGTGCCTGTTTGCCATCCACATGTCTTTTATTAGATAAATGGCTATTCATATCCTCTGCCTATTTTCTAATTGTATTTTTTGCTTTGTTCTGTTTACTATTAAGTTGGATGTGTTCTTTATATAGTGTGAGTATTAATCCCCTATAGGATATATAACGGGCAAATATTTTCTCCCATTCAGTAGATTGCCTTTTCATTTTATTGGTGGTTTCATTTACTGTGCAGAAGCTTTTTAGTTTGATATGGTTCCATGTGTTTATTTTTGCTTTGGTCGCCTTTGCCTTTATATTCAGATCCAAACAAATTATCAGCAAAGCTGTCATCAAGGATCTTATCACTTATGTTTTTTTCTAGGAACTATATGGTTTCAGGTTTAACGTTCAAATGTTTATTCTATTTTAAGATAGTTTTTGTGTGTGGTGTAAGATAGTAGTCTGGCTTCATTCTTTTACATGTGGCTGTCCAGTTTTCACAACAACATTTATTGATGAGACTGCCCTCTGCCTGCTGTATATATTCTTGTCTACTTTGTTGTAATTAATTGCCCATATATGTGTGATGTGTTTCTGGGATTGTTATTCTGGTCTATTGATCTATATGTTCATTTTTATGTTAGTGCCATATCATTTTTATTATATAGCTTTGCAATGTAGTTTGAAATGAAGGCACTCAATATCTCCAGCTTTGTTTTTCTTTCTCAAAATTGCTTTGGCTCTTCTGATTCTTTTGTGGTTTCATACAAATTTTAGAATTGTTTGCTTTGTTTCTGTGAAAAAAAGCCATTGGCATTTTTATAAGGATTGCATTGAATCTATAGACTGCTTTGGGTAGTGTGGAATAACACTATAACATCAGTTATAGTCCATGAGTGTGGAATGCCTTTCCATTGGTTTGTGTCTTCTTTAATTTCTTTCATCAGGTGTCTTGCAGTTTTCAGTGGACAGGTCTTTCACCTTCTTGGTTCATTTTATTCCCAAGTATTTTTCCTTTTTGGTGTATATGGGATTCTTTTCTAAGTTTTCTTTATGATAGTAGGTTGTTAGTGTATAAAACACAAAAGATGTTTGCATATTGATTTTGCATCCTACAGCTTTAGTGAATTTGTTTATTAGTTTTAATCATTTTCTTGGTGGCATCTTGATATATGAAATTTCTTGGTGGAATTTCTATATATAAAATTATGTTGTCTGCAAATAGTAACAGTTTTACTTCCTCCTTTCCAATTTGGATGCCTTTTACTTTATCTTATTTTGCCTAATAGCTCTGGCTAGGACTTCTAATACTATGTTGAATACAAGTGACAAGAGTGGACATCCTTGTCTTGTTCCTCATCTTGGAAGCAAAGCTTTCAGCTTTTTACTGTTGAGAGTGATGCTAGTTCTGGGGTTGTCTTTTATGGCCTTTGTTATGTGGAAATATGTTCCCTCTACACCCATGATGTTAAGGGTTTTTATTATAAATTAGTGTTGAATTTTGTCACAAGCTTCATCTGCATCTATTAAGATGAATGGTAATTCCTCATTTTAAAAAAGTATATTTAAAGTAGGTTTTGTTGCTTTGTACTTTTGCTTTCTCTAGTGTGTATTCCCAGTCTTATAAATATTCACAGTAAAAAATAATTAATTTGAAAATTTCATGCAAAGGGAAACCAAGTACATTGGTAAACCATGAGTGTACATGCCTTGCTACATACTTTTTCTTTCTCCTATGGGACAACCTCTGTTCCTTGCCTCCTGGTTCTGGAGGTTAACATGAGTGCAGGCGTGCTGTTTCTAATCCTTCTTTTAGAATAGCGATATATCTTATACCCAGTGTAGCCTGCAACGATGTTCACATATTTAAATATTCATTCCAGATAACTAAAGCATCTCTTCTTCAGCAGCAAAGCTAAGCATTTTGATGGAAATCCTTCTGAAATGTGTCAAACATTACAATTTTTTATTATTTTAAACAATGAGTACTAAGATAAGTATCACTTTTCTCAATAACTCAGTGACTAGTTTCAACAGCTATCATTATGTTCTGCCACATTATAGTATCCCTGAATAGTATCCCCGAATAGGTTGTTGAGGTCCTTTGTCCTTTTCCTAAGTCACAGATTGTGACAGTGGCTCTCCTTCCCATTTCCTATCATTGGCTATCTTCTAATGCAGCAACTTTCAGCCTTTTTCATCTCATGACACACATCTACTAACTGCCAATATTTTTTTACAAGTCTAACAAAAAATAGGTAGAATTTTGATTGATTTAGCAAGAAAATAGTAATAGTAATTACCTCCTGTTCTTGGTCCAAAATGACTTTTTAAATAAAATCAGGTGCCTATATTGTAAATAAATATTTCTGGTACCAAGAATTCACCAACCAGATGCAACCTTATTATGCGATGGAGCCAATAAGATGCAGCTCTATTATGTGACCTATATATTTATGGTTCAAGACAGGGTTTCACACCAGAGGGTATTGCTGTTTTGGCTGTTGTCATTTTTCTTATTTGACAATCTAAGGAAAAAGAGGGCAGTGCCCCTGACTCAATAGTCAGGCACTGTACGTTTTAAAAATTTTGTAGCAAGACAATGTGCCATGACACTGGTTGAAAATCACTGTTCTGATCTGCTACAGCAATTTAAATACAATAGCCTGAACTATTGCTGTTTCTTTCTCTTTGGAGTAAAACTCATGGGCTCTGTCACAGATATTTGCTACTCAACAACAGTTGCTGTCTGTTTTAGTTCTGTGACCATGTCCTGAAAGGGATTCATTACTACTAGTCAAATATCAGTTGAAGTGGGCAATTTGGGGATGTTTACTCTAAAAAAAAAGAACGAAATATCAGATAGCCCACTCCAAACTGGAGACTTCAGAGGTTCTGAGAATGTCTGACAAGAGCAGTGTCCTAATTTGAAATCCCAAGTAAACAAGAAGTCAAGTTTGCTTCCCCATGTAGCTTCGCAGCATATCACCTGACTAAGCTGTGCCTGTACATTTAAACATCATTTTAAAGTCCTTTTACTATTAGCTAAGAATTAACAATGCGATATGATATGGGTGTTCATTTATGATATGGAATTTTTCATTTCCTGATCTCAAAGCAAACTAAAAGTAATTTCTGTTTTATCTATTTATTCACCTATATTGGATACCCAAAATTCTAAAGAACATTAACTAATTTTATTTAATAAAGTGACTTCACGCTGAAGAATGTTATCATATGTTACACAAATATAGAAATCTATAGAGCAGGTGTCAACATTTTTTTCTTTCGCTAAAGGGCAGAGTAAATAGTGTTGACTTTGTGGAACATATACCCTCCGTTGTAACTGCTCTAGTATGTCCTTCTAGCCATAGGTAATGAGTCAATTGTCTAAATGTTACTTACAGACACTGACATGTGGAGTTCGTATAATGTTTGTATCATGAAATATTCTTCTTCTTTTTATTTTTTTCAACCACTGAATATGCTAAATATTTTAGCTCACAGACCGTGTAAGTACAGTCTACAGTCTGATCTGACCCAAAGGTCAGTTTGTCCATCCCGGCGATCAGTGGTTTTAACAGTGATAGAAATGGCGTATCATGGATTCAAGAGATCTACCCACAGCCCCAAGCTTCCAGTAAAAGACTGACTATTTTAGTAGTTGATTAGTTCTAAATAAAATCAAACATTTCAAAAATAAAATTCCTAGGATACTTTACAGAGTTTTCTGCCAATTGCTTTTGTTCTGAATATTGCTCACACCGAAACTTCTCAAATTTTTACATGCGTGGGAACAACCCCCAGGCATCCTGTTAAGAGGTAAACAGACAAGTCTGATGTGGTGGTTGAGACCTTCTAACAGGCTCACAGGTGATGCCAGTTTTGCAGGTCCTCCGATCCGCCTTTGCATAGCTAAGACACCGACAAGCATGAAGGAAGCCCCATTTGACCTCATAAGCAATTATGATCTCTATGTGCAGGACTTTAAATGAATGAAATGTAATGGTTTTAAATGAAGGCATAGCCCCTCAAAAATAAAAACCAAACAGCATAAAAATTAATAACATTACAATTATGTAAATGGCTTCACCAAATTAAGAAGAATTACATGACAAGCCCTCAATGTTTACCTTGCTCATCACCAAGTGTCCCGGCTACTACCAAAAACACAGCTTTCATGCAGACCCCATTCATTCTAACTCTTCAAATACTTTTTGCATTTTTGGTAGATTATCAAACACGTACCATAGCAATGAGCAATTCAGTAAACACTGTAAGATATAAGGATTATTAAAAATTAATATGTACTCTGCAGGCTTCCATGTTGCATTTAATGTGTGCACACATAAATATGCAAGTATGTGTGATTAAAATGCATTTGGTCTGAGGATTTCTAATGTCAAGTTTCAATCCCATGCAAATGAAAGGTGCTGAATACATAAACCTGTCAAAATCATGATTTTAATGGAAATGTCAAGATAACTTCTGAAAGCCAATATAATAATCTCTTTTATGCAGCACTAGGAAGGAGCCTATGATCCTAAAAGAACTAACCTGTCACCCCGCGCTATACGTTTCATCCTATTACCATCCCCAGCTCCATTATCTAAATGACCAAGCTCTCCTCCAGTTCCAGGGCTAAATGATGTCATGACATGACTGTCATCATATTTATGCCTTGTAAAATTAGAAAGGTTATTAAGCATAATTTGACCTTTGGCATACTCTAATAGAATCCTGTTTTCTTTCTTTTCCTCCTTCCCCTCCTTCATTCACTCCCATCTCTCATTTCAGGTTTTGGTTTTTTTGTTTGTTTGCTTGTTTTTGCATGCTCTATTTTCTTCTCCTTTCAAATAATTGGTTGCCTACTTATACTGGCATCATGTTGCATGACCAAATCTATACTTTTATAAAATGCAATTTTTACCCCAGTGCTTTTGAATTATCCTTTAAAACTGCCACTCCGGATAGAGAGGTTACTTCCATTTGCACCTAAATTCAGCATTAAGCATTCTGCCCTTGAAAATTCTCTACAGCGCGGTGATGTGAGACCTGAGGGCTCTCTCTGTTTCGCAGTTACTATTGTCTTTACCTGGTACCGCAGTACAGAAGGCTATTCCCTATGTTCAGCTTTGTTGGTTGGCTCTGATCAAAATGTATTAAGGGAACAGATGCTTTGATACGGGCAAGCGTCATGTATTTGGTGCGTTGGACAGTCGAGAAGAAAAGAGTATTTGTCAGATTCTTCCATGCTGTTGCAAAGAGTAAAATTTACTTCTTTTTTTAAAAGCTAAGTAGTATTTCATTGTGTAAATGTACCACTGTGGCATTTTTATCCACTCATCTACTGACGGGCACTTGGGCTGCTTCCAAATCTTGGCAGTTGTAAACAACACTGCAATGAACATAGGCGTTTATACATGCTTTTGAAATAGTATTTTGGGGTGTTTTGGATTTATTCCCAGAAGTGAAATAGGCCAGTCAGAGAAAGACAAGTACCATATGATTTCACTTATATGTGGAATCTGATTAATAAAATTAAATAACCAAATAGAAACAGGCTCCTGGATACAGAAAACAGCTGTGGTGGAGAAGACAGTGGGGGGCTGGGTGAAAAAGGTGAAGGAGATTAAGCAAAGAAAAAAAAAAAAGCGTCGGAGGCACAGACAGCAGCCTGGTGGTTACTAGAGGGGAAGGGAGCAAGGGGAGGTAGAAGAGGGAAAAGGGGGATAAATGGTAATAGAAAGAGACTTGGCTTGGGCGGTGAACACACCATACAATATACAGATAATGTATAATTGTACCTCTGAAACCTATGTAATTTTATCAACCAATGTCACCCCAATGAATTCAATTAAAAATAAAAAGGGAGTATTTGTCAGAACCTTTGCAGACTCCTACACTGTATAACAAGTCTCTTTAGCATTTTAAGGTAATTTAAAATAGATTAAACAGAAAAAAATATGTTCTGCAAGTGCTTAAAAATAAGAGCAGTATACTTCTTTGTCTATACATGAGTTCTGTCTAGACCGTAACAAGCCTTGTAACCAGAGACTTTTATTGAAGAACATGCAAGACGCAAGAAACATTGTACGTAGGACAGTGATGTCTCTGTCCCCTTGAAAGTAGGCACCTTGGGACCTCACACAGTTCTCCCAATCGTCATCAGCTGCGCCATTGTATTTTCTTGAATCTCACGGATGGTCTGAAGTCTCTTCCCTTTCAAAGGTGATTTTAGTTTTGGGGAAAGCCAGAAGTAGCAGGGTGCCAAATTTGAGCTGTACAGGGACTGAGTCAGCTGGGTGATTTGGTGTTTGACCAAAAATCTCTACATGAGCTATGTAGTATGAACAGGTGTGCTGTCGTGATGAAGCTACCAGTCACCAGTTGCCTGTAGCTGTGGCCTTCTGAATCACCCAAATAGTTTCTGTGGAAGAATGTTCAAGTTTAACACAAAATTTTATGTAGAGTTGTTGCTCTACTCTGTCAGTCTTTCCTTCCCTTTTTTATTTCTTCTGTTATCATTTAGTTGCCTTATACTCCCCTCCCCCATCAATCACCATACTGTTGTCAATTCCTTCATCCCCTCACTTCCCCGCTCCCTGCCATCTGTCCTGCTCTCCATCTGAGTCCGTCCCCATTTTCCCTTTTCATTCACTTCGTTCATCAGATTCTACATATGAGTGAAATCATATGGTATTTGTCTTTCTTTGACTGGCTTAGTTCACCTAGCATAATTTTCTCCAGATCCATCCATACTGTTGCAAAGGGTAAAATTTTCTTCTTTTTTATGGCTGAGTAGCATTCTATTGTGTAAATGCCCCAGAGTTGTTTTATCCACTCATTTGTTGATGCACAGTTGGGCTGCTTCCACATCTTGGCGATAGTAAATAATTCTGCAATGAACATAGGGTGCTTATGTTCTTCTGAATTAGTGTTTTGGGTTCCTTCGGATATATTCCCAGAAGTGGAATTGCTGGGTCAAAAGGCAGATCCATTTTAAATTTTTTGAGGTATCTTCATGTACTGCTTTCCATAGAGGTTTCACCAATCTGCCTTCCCAGCAACAGTGCAAAAGGGTTCCTCTCTCTCCACAACCTCACCAGCACTTGTTGTTTGTTGATTTCTTAATGATAACCATTCTGACAGGTGTGAGTTGATATGTCATTGTAGTTTTAATTTGCATTTCTATGATGATTAGTGGTGTTGAACATGTTTCTATATGCCTATTGACCATCTGTATTCTTTTTGAGAAGTGTCTATTCAGGTCCTTTGCTCATTTTTAAATTGGGTTATTTGTTTTTTTGGTGTTGAGTTTTGTAAGTTCTTTATAAACTTTGGATATTAACCCCTTGTCAGATGTAATGGCAAATATGTTCTCTTATTCTGGGCGTTGTCTTTTTATTTTGTTGATGTTTTCCTTTGCTGTGCAAAAATTTTTTGTTTGATGTATTTTTTTTCTTTTGTTTCCCTTGCCTGGGGAGATATATCTGATAAAATATTGCTATGAGCAGTATTTGAGATTTTGCTGCCTATGTTTACTTCTACAATTTTTATGGTTTTGGGTCTACCATTTAAGTATTTGATCCATTTTGAATTTATTTTTGTGTGTAGTGTAAGAAGGTGGTTTAGTTTCATTTTTCTACATATATCTGTCCAATTTTCCAAACACCATTTATTGAATAAACTATCTTTAGCCCATTGTACGTGCTTACTTCCTCCGTTGAATATTAATTGACTATAAAGGTGTGGGTTTATTTCTGGATTCTCTGTCTGTTCCATTGACCTATGTGTCTGTTTTTATGCTGGTATCATGCTGTTTTGATTACTATTGCCTTATAGTATGGTTTGATGTTAGGTAGTGTGATTCCTCCAACTTTGTTCTTTTTTCTCAGAATATCTGTTGCTATGTGGGGCCTTCTGTGGTTCCACGTAACTTTTTGAAATATTTATTCTAGTTCTGTGAAATACGTCATTGGAATATTGATAGGAATTGCATTAAATTGATAGATTACTTTGGGTAGTATGGATATTTTAATGATGTTAATTATTCCTATACACGAACATGGTATGTGCTTCCATTTATTTGTATCTGCTTCTATTTCTTTCTTCAGCATCTTATAATTTTCCAAATACAGGTCTTTTACATCCTCGGTTAGGTTTATTCCTAGGTATTTTATTCTTTTTGTAGCAATTTTGAATGGGATTGTTTTCTTAATTTCCCTTTCTGACTCAGTCATTTTAAATGCAAAAGCCACAGAGTACACATACTCATTCAACATCATCTGCCGCCACCACTGATTAGTACTGTGAAGTTGTCATTGTTCACACATGCACATTGCAGTCCACTCTCCGTGGCTGCCTGTTTACATTGATATCACGCAAACCATTTTAATTATATTGACGATGGCTGGATTTTTTCCAGACAGACCTTGTACATATATTAATGTAATATACATTTTTTTCATTTCTTTTTGTGGAGTTCAATGTTAATTAACTTGTCCTGGATGTACTTGGTTCTATCATATACTGAAAACAGTTTCTGTACCAAAGCCTTCTCAACACAGAATCTTAACTTTCAGTCTCCTCTACCGGGATTGTTAGTTTTAAGCATTCACTACATTTTCTTGTTGAAGTCCCTGATGACAGTGGCTCTCAACTGCAGAGACATCCTCCTGAGGAATTTTCCACTTAAGTAAGTAGACTCTTACACTCCACTCACAGCTTCCTATTCTCAGTTTGATTTATTATATTATTTATTTATACTCATTAGCTATTTATGGACTATCTACTACATGGAGAAAAAAACACAGCCCCCACTCTTAAGGAGTTTGTAGTCTGGTAGGTAATATAGTCAAGAGGATGGATAACGGCATGAGGTGATCTGCTGGCTTTTAAATCCATGAATCAATCAATATATATTTATGAATTGAAAACTACAGATAATGATCAAGCCTTCATTAGAAATAGATGTGGATGTGGATATAAATACAGACACAAATAGGTTATTGACCCCAAAGAGACTAGACTAGTTGGTGGAAAAATAAGAATATAAAGAGAAAACCTTGTTAAAAGATATTTATGATAGCTGCCATCTATTCTTATTAGAGACAGAAAATCCATCTGATATCAATCTTTCTGTAGTAAGAATTCTTTTCATACTTTTTCTTCAATATTGGTAATAATATTTTATCCTTTGTTCCACATTTGCTTCATCTCAGAATGAATAATTTATCTCCCTATGCATTTTATTTTAAAAACTGACCACAGAAATCACTCTATTTCTTTGGTCTCTCTTGCTGTCCCGTCTTTAATCTGCCTCTATTTTTGTATAGAGTGATTGTATTGGTCTGCTCAGGCAGCCATTACAAAACACCATAGACTTTGAGGTTTAAAACAGAGTTATTTTCTTATAGTTCTAAATGCTACATACTCCAGATCAAGGCAGCTGCTGAATCCGCTCCTAGGAGGACATTGTCTCAGTGTGAAGATGGTCAGCTTTGCACTGTGTGTTCACATGGTTTTTCCTCCTTGGTGTGTGTGCGCAGAGACAGGAATTGAGAGAGAGAGAGAGTTGATGTCTCTTATCTAGACCCAAATCCTACAGAATCAGAGCTGTATCCTTATGCCCTTGTTTAATGTTAATTACTTTTTTAGAGGCTCATCTCCAAACACACTCGCACCGAGGGTTACAGCTTCCACATCTGGGTTTTGGAGGAATACAAACATTCACTCCATAACAGTGATCAAAATCATTAGTTAAATATTTGCTTATATTTATAATCTCAGTAATTAAACTTCCCCAAAACAAACAAAATGTCATATTCCAGTTTGGGGTTTCAATTACATATAGTCCTGTTGCTGACAGTTACTACACACTCTGGCAGATAAAAATGCTAATTATTGAAAGCAAAGCACACACCATGCAGGAATGTCTAAAGAATGCGAATCTCTAAATCAATAAAAATCACAGATATGTGTTATGTCATTTTACTAAGCAAGCAATTTATCTTTTGTACAGATAGTAAAATACATATTTTTACAAATACACATTCGTTAAATACATTGCGTTTTGCTTCATTCTATGTAATTTGCAAAAAGTATAGTTTTGTCAGTTAAAACTTGGATTAATGTCTGAAGTGTGAAGTTACCCAATTTATATTCACAGCTTTGTAGTTCTAATCAAATAATGATGGTCTTATCAAGACTAAGAAAATGGCTATCATTTACAAAAGAACTAGAATCGCAATTCATATCAAGATGGTACTATATTTATTTGTCTATGTTTGATCAGAGTCTTTATTTGGACTTCAGCCATCTCTCTCTCTCTCACACACACACAGAGAGTCTTCACCAAAGGGCTAATTTGTAATTTTGCTTAAAAATATATGTCTAATCTTAACATGCTGGGAAAACAACCACAAAAAGAACAAAAAAAAAAAATTGAACGCATAAGCGTACAATTTCTTTTACAAAAAGGCACATGAGTGTTTTTGACTACCCAATTAGTTTCTCTGCCTCCTGTCACTCTGGTTTTTAATTTATCCACTGTCCTTCTTTCAAATGAATCATCCTGTACCACTGCTTTTATTTTTATTTTTCTCTTTTTTTAGTCTGTTAAAAGAAACATAACAAAATGTACCATCATATAATTGGCATGATGCAGTATTTGTCTTTTAGTGACTAGGTCATTTTACTTAGCGTAATGTCCACAAGATACATCCACCTTGTAGCATCTTACAGAATGCCCTTACTTTTTAAGGTTGACTAATATCCCATTGTCTGCAAATACCACATTTTGCTTATCCATTCATTTGTCAATGGACACTTGGGTTGCTTTGATATTTTGGCTATTGTGCAGAGTGCTGCTGTGAACATGGCCGTGCAAATATCTGCTTTTAATTTTTGTGGATAACTTGTATACCCCCAAAGTGGAATTGCTGGGTCATATGGAAATTCTATTTTTAATTTATCTTTTTTACAATCCTTTATTTACTTTTTTTTGGAGAGAGGAGACAGAAAGGATAAAGAGCGGGAGAAAAACATTGATGTGAGAGAGAAACATGAATCGGTTGCCTCTCAGATGCACCCCTAACCAGGTACTGAACCCACAACCCAGGCATGTGCCCTGACCAGGAATTGAACCAGTGACCTGTCACCTTGTGGTACAATGCCCAACCTCCTGAGACACACCAGTCAGGGCTGTTTCTGATTTCTCAAGGGACTTCCATATTGTTTTCCACAGCAGCTGTATGATTTTACATATCCATCAAAAAGGCACAAAGGTTCCAGTTTCTCCACATCCTTACCAACACTTGTTTCCTATTTTTTTTAAAGATTTTATTTATTTATTTTTAGAGAGAGGAGAAGGGAGGGAGAAAGAACAATGTACAGTTGCCTCTCACATGGCCCTCACTGGGGACCTCACTGGGGACCTGGCCTGCAACCCAGGCATGTGCCCCGACTGGGAATCAAACCAGGACCTTTTGGTTCCCAGCCCGTGCTCAATCCACTGAGCTACACCATCTGGGCCTATTTTTTTTTATACTAGCGTCCTAATGGGTGTGAGGTAGTTATAACACTGCTTTTTATCACATTGCTCCTTTGCTCAAAAAACTTTCCATAGCTCACTATTACCTTGCAAACTACAAATGCAAAGCTTTTATATAGGGTCACATCCTCCTACTCCTACGTATAAAGCCCCCTGCAGTCTTATTGATGTCCTTATTGCCTCTTAAACTTTACACAGGTTTTCTCTTATATGCATGCTATTATTTGTAAGGTTTCTTCTTAGTGACACACACTTCTTTTTACCAAACCCAGTGTTTCTCTAGAGAGCAACGTTGGCATCTGGGGGAGAACAGTTTTTCCCTCTGGAGAATTTTCCTGAAGCTTTCCAGAATATTAAGAGGCCCTAGTCCATGCCCATTAAATGCTGGTAGAACTCTTATATTATAGTGACAACCAACAACGCTGCCACACACTTCTAAGCAGCACTATTCAGGACTCTTTCGGTCCCAAGTAGCAGAAAATCCCAATCAGTCTGGCTTAAGGAAGTGGGTAAGTGTACTAGCTGAGGGAATTGAAAAACTCAGAGCAAGGATTATGATTTCAGGTACATATGGACTTACTAATGTCTAAAAGATTTGTTCTCTCTCTGCATACTCTTTTACTGCCTAGTATATTTGGAGACAGGCCCTCCTCTTATGTAGGCTTCCAGTGGTGTTAGACTTCCATCCTTGTAGCTCTATTTCAAGCAGAATAGAGCTTGTTTCTTTCCCAATCACTCAGGCAGAAGTTCCACTTGATTCTGAATTGTCTTGGCTGGAGTCGTGATCCTTTTATAAAGAAATCACTGTGGCCAGAGAAACATAACCTTCCTTTGCTCACTTCTCAAACCCAGCATAGGATATGGGCTATACCATTTGAAAATGGGTAGCTCACCAAAGAAATACAAGGTACTATTAGCAGAAAAGAGAATAATAGATGCTAGATAGCAAAATGACAAGAGGAAGTGACCTATGAAAATTTTAGTTGCTTCATCTTAAGCAAACAATTTCAATTCTGAGCCTCTTCTCCAAATCTATAAAATATAAATAATGAGCCCTGGCTGCTGTGGCTCAGTGGATTGAGTGCTGGCCTGCAAAGCAAACAGTTGCCAGTTTGATTCCCAGTCTGGGGCACATGCCTGGGTTGTGGGCCAGGTCCCCCGGTGGGGGGTGCATGAAAGGCAACCACATATTAATGTTTCTCTCCCTCCTTTTCTCTCTCCCTTCCCCTCTCTAAAATAAATAAACAAAATCTTTAAAAAATAAAATATAAATAATGACAACTACCCTGCAGGTAGTGTAATATCCAACATGGAGAGTACAGAGTACATACCTTACATAAGCCCTAGGAGACTGTGCTTCAAGCAGGTCTCATTCCCTTTGCATTTCTCTCTCCCAGGCTAGTCAGAGATGGTTTTCTAAAAGAATTGACGATTGAGCCCTGGCTGGTGTGGCTCAGTTGGTTGGGTGTTGTCCCACAAAGCAAAAGGTCGTTGGTTTGATTCCTGGTCAGAGCACATGCCTAGATTGGGGCTCTTGTCCTTGGTTGTAGCATGGATGAGAAGCAACCTATTGATGTTTCTCTCTCACATCAATGCTCCTCTTCCTCTCTTCCCCTCTCTCTAAAAATAAATAAATATAATCTCTAAAGAAATAGTAATCATTGACAAGTGGTAGGCACGAGCACCATGCATTCACCCTGGGGAACTTGACCCATCCGGATGGAACTCAGCCAGGATACCACACCAGTCTATTAGAGTAGATCCCACTGGAAATCCTTCATGATTAATCTGTTTGCGTTCATCTCTCTCCACACTTCCAACACATGGTGGAACTTTTAGAGATTTCTGTCCAACAATTTTTATCTCCAAAACCAACATTTTTACTCCTACCCCTCTGCATTCTATAATTTTAACTATTTTGTCTACATAGTACTTGCATGTAGTCTGTAAAACTTTTTTTAATCATTCACATACTTGTTTTGAATAATGAAAGACACACGCCCGTTGAAGCTATGTGAACACATAATTCATGTAATTCCGACCTAAAACAATGGCATGTACAGAAGGTACCTGTACTCATTAAACCTCATAAACCAGAGGGCTTTCAGGGGTCCTGGTTGCGAAGGGTGAGGCATGTGGAGGTGTGCTCATGAGCCCGCCCCCTCCCCATGTTCCCGTGGCCTCTGTGCACGTGGACGGAAAGGTACTGATGCTGAGGAGAGTGGATGGTTTTTAGAGTCTGACTCCCAGCTTTGCACTTAAGGAGCTGTGTGACTTTGGACAGGTTTCTTCACCTTTTTGATCTTCAGCATCTTCACTGATAGAATATAAATTGTAACTCCAAGTTTTCAGGGAGAATATGAGAATTAAAGATCTACAACCCAAATTCCTGACAAGTAGCCATTAGGAAAATAATCTTTACATTTTATGAAGATGATGGTTTTTGTGACATTTTGGCTACCTTTGATGATTACTTTAGCCATTACCAATGTGTCATTCCTGCCACCTTAGTTTGTTGAGAGACTTTTTGTGTCCCTGAGTTATTATTCTGTGCTTTGCCTACAATGGGGCTATACAAGCATGAAGGGGATGGGTGAATGAATGCATGCATGAATGAGAAATTTTTAAGTAGACTTTTGAAAATGAGAATGGACATGATTTGGGGAAACTTACAAGAGTAAGAGAAAGCTGTAGGAAAAAAAATGTTTACAACTAAGCTTAAGGGTTTTTTTTTGTATACCAAAAAATATATCAAATTTTTGTCATAATTTTTAAAATATGAATTTAATTTTAAAACAATTTGATAATATTAGGCAAAACTGATATTTTTATAAAACTTATTTAATACATTCGTATTAGGTTCTGTTTGTCAGAGAGAGGTTTTAAATAGGAGCCAGAAATGAGGGTCTGAGTCAGCCACTCCAGTTCAGCATTTTCAGCTGTAAAACATGTGCTTGAATTAGTTAATCTTCCTTATTTCATCGTTCATAGATTCTGTGATCCTTTGCCAAGATACTGAAAGTACTTGTCAGTGCATTTCCAAGTGGGCACGCTAAGTAGGTTCAAACAAAGGCAAAAAGGGCCACTATTCTCTGGAGCTCATATTTTATTAAAATAAAAGTAAGCAAGTATATTATTTCTTTTTAAAAATATATATTTTATTGATTATGCTATTGCAGTTGTACAACTTTTCCTCCCTTTATTTCCCTCCACTCTGTACCCCACCTTCCACCAGCATTCACTGCCCCCCTTAGTTCATGTCCATGAAACGGAATTCCTAAATCTTTTTTTTTAAGAGGTTGCTTCAGGGATTACAATACAGGCATACCTCACAGGTTTTGTGGGTTTGTTTCCAGACCACCACAGCACAGCAAGTCATAATCTTCTTGTTGGTGGAGGGTATTGCCTTCACTTTTATAAAAAGCACAACATCTGTGAAGCGCAGTAAAATGAGGTATGCCTATATATATATAGGCATACCTCATTTAGAATTACTATTTTACTGCTTTAAGTGGAATGTAAAAATCTTAACACCTTATAGGTTCTTTTGCCCTATCCCATTTGTTGTAGTTGTTATATATAGCTTTTATTAACCGTTTTTATTGCTCTTTTTTTAAATATATTTTATTGATTATGCTATTACAGTTGTCCCATTTTCCCCCCCTTTCTTCCCCTCTGCCCTCATATCCCCCCATTCCCCGCCCTTTAGTTTTTGTCCATAGGTCATACACATAAGTTCTTTGGCTTCTACATTTCCTATACTATTCTTAACACATTTTGTACCATGTAGAAATCTCTAAGACCTACGCCAGGGACCACACGATATTGGGCAAACTGAACATTAATTAAATCATCTCATCCTGGCTGGTATAGCTCAGTGGATTGAGAGCGGGCTGGGAACCAAAGGGTCCCGGTTCGATTCCCAGTCAGGGCACATGCCTGGGTTGCGGGCCAGGTCCCCAATGAGGACCACGTGAGAGGCAACCATACATTGCTGTTTCTTCCTCTCTTTCTCCCTCCCTTCTCCTCTCTCTAAAAATAAATAAATAAAATCTTAAAAAAAATTAAAAAAAAAATCATCTCGTGATGCAGTCCTTAAGAGATGGCGCGCGAAACACGAGAAAACTCGTGAGCGGTACAAAAAGTGTTAACCCCCCCCAGTCTGTTTTCTATCTACCATTTCTGCTACTTATTCTCTGCCCCTTTCCCCCTTCTCTCCCCCTATCACTCGCCTATTGATACCCCCCCTACCTTATATAAATCCCTTTAACATTTCATACAATAAAGGCTGGGTGATGATGAACTCCTTCAACTTGACTTTATCTGAGAAGCACTTTATCGGCCCTTCCATTTTAAATGAGAGTTTAGCTGGATAGAGTATTCTTGGATGTAGGTCCTTGCCTGTCATGACTTGGAATACTTCTCTCCAGCTCCTTCTTGCCTGCAAGGTCTCTTTTGAGAAATCAGCTGACAGTTTTATGGGAATTGCTTTGTAGGTAACTGTCTCCTTTTCTCTTGCTGCTTCTAGGATTCTCTCCTTATTTTTAATCTTGGGTAATGTAATTATGGTGTGCCTTGGTGTGTTCCTCTTTGGGTCCACCTTCTTTGGGACTCTCTGAGCTTCCTGGACTTCCTGAAAGTCTATTTCCTTCACCAGCTTGGGGAAGTTCTCCTTCATTATTTGTTCAAATAAGTTTTCGATCCCTTGGTCTCCCTCTTCTCCTTATGGCACCCCTATGACTTGGATGTTGGGACGTTTAAAGATGTCCTAGAGGTTCCTAAGCCTCTCCTCATTTTCTTGAAGACTTGCGTCTTCATTCTTTTCTGGTTGGATGTTTTTTTCTTTCTGCTGGTCCACTCCATAGATTTGAGTCCCAGTTTCTTTCTCATCCGTACTGGTTCCCTGCAGATTTCCCTTCATTTCCTTTGTATTATCTTTCACTTTTCCAAGAAATTGTGACCATTTTTCTTCCAATCCTGTGAGCATCCTCATTACCAGTGTTCTGAACTGTGCATCTGATAGGTTGGCTATCTCTTTGTCGCTTAGTTGTATTTTTTCTGGAACTTTGATCTGTTCTTTCATTTGGGCCATTTTTTTCTCTCGGTGCACCTGTTACTTTAAGGGGCAGAGCCTTACGTGTCGTGTGTTGTGACGCTGTCTGTGGGACCTGAGAGAACAATGGCGCTTGCTCCACTCTCCGCACTTACACTGCTACCCACAAGCAAGTTGGGCCCCTCTGTGCTGATTCCAGGGTGAGTGGACGGGCCTGCACAGTTCTAAGTCCCTGTGGGTCTCCCCTGCAAACTCTCCTGTGAGGCCGGGAGTTCCTCCTGCCGCCGCCTCAACCCCCACAGGTGTTTTCAATCGGTGGTTTGAGGTTTTATTTCCCCGCATTGGTGGGTTGCGTGGTCTGCTCCACTCCCCGCTTTTTCTCCCGGTTTATCTGCACACAAATGAGGACCCGCCCGGTCCACCAACCTCAGCCCTGCTGGGTCCGGGTGGGCCTGGTGCTGGCCGCGTTTTGGTCAGGCACGCCCGCCGCGGGTCTCCCGGCAGCTGCAGCGCGCCAGTACCGCTCCACAAACCGCCGTCTTGCTGCGCGCTCTCCGCCTGGCTCTACCCCGCTTACCAGTCTGGATGAATGTGTCTTCTTTAACTCCTTGGTTGTTGGACTTCCACTCAGTTCGATTTTCTGTCAGATCTGGCTGTTTTTGTTTATTTAAGTTGCTGTTTTCCCTCTTTTGGTTGTGCGAGGAGGCACAGTGTATCTACCTACGCCTCCATCTTGCCGGAAGTCATCAAAAGTAAGCAAGTATATTATTTCAATAAAATAAATCAAGGCAATGCGATAAAGAGTAAATGACAATAGCCAAATTAGTCGAGTGGTCTAAGGAAGTCTTTCTGGGGAGGAGAACTCTGAGCTTTGTGATGGAGGAGGAGAGGTCGGGGGTGGGGGGTAGGGGGAGTGTTGCAGGAGAAGTACCTCCGAAGGCTGAGTCCTGGCAGCCGACTGGGATTTGCAGGGCAGAGCCAGAGGGTGAGAAGTCCTTTGCAGTGTAATAAGTGTCACTCATCCAGTGGAACCTGGATGAGTTAAACAGTAACTAGATCCTAGAGAGTTTCATAGCGCTTTCATAGAGCTATCATAGATCTGTAAGAGTTTACATTTGTGATTTTATTTCTCTAAGTGCTTTGGGGAGTGATAGTAGCAGGTTTGTGTTATAAAGCCCGGGTGTTAAAAACATTCACATTCCTAAAAACTAGAATTTATTTATCTTTTAATGGTGAGGTCCTGATTCCCATAAAAAGAAACTGTTGTAAAAGGATGCTTTGGTAATAAACGTTTCTTCCAAGTGTCTACCGTTATTTTATTCACACATCCTGATCAGTACTCAAGGAGCAGGTTACAGCGCCATTTAAGCGAGTCAGTTCCTGGCTGGCACAGCCATCGCCGGCATGTTTGTGCGTTCCAGTTGTTTTTTAAACTGCGTTTTACACCAGGGAAAATTGCACACAGTAAATGTCAAGGATTCACTAGGGGCATTGAAGTTTCTGAGGCATGAAGCTAATACATATTTGTCTCATTACTGTCTGCCGATCAACTTTATTCTGCGGATGGTGAGGGCTCACAGCTCGTGGGAGATGTAGTTACAAACGATCTTTGGGAGGTCGTGGGGACCACAACTTCCCAAATTCACAACAGTGTCATGTCATTAATAAGAAACTAAGGAAATGAGGTCCACAGGCTTTCTGATACTTGACATCCTCATAGAAACAGGTGCGTGTACGGGGGGCGGGGAGTGTCATATTTTTCAGCTCTGATACATCAAATCCTAAATTGAAGACAACATGGGGTGTCTGAGTGGGCAGCCTAACCCACTCCTGTGGTTTCCATATTACCCAACAATTTTCCTGAGGTAAACATGTTTTGCAGGATCATCAGGCTGTTAATGGTCTTTTGCTCGAGTCATTCCAAAAGACAGAGGGAAAGTAAATCCTGATTTCTTGGTGAGGGCAATGATGCAGTATGGAAGTCAGATTTTTTTCTTCCAGTCTATGTTTATCTAGATATATTCTTTATCATTCTATTCAGATATTATAATTTTTTGAATAGGTTCTTTTATTGTATTATTGTACTTTCATTTTATTTGAAACAGCAATTCTCAAAGGTTTTTTTTTTTCTCCATGGGATTTAGTGGCAAAAGGCATCTATAGGTAACTTTTATTAATTAGTTGGAATATACTTATAATCCTGGGACTTCATCTATCATAAGCCTTCAGTTGGTGATGACTTAAAAATAGTGTGAGGTATACCTGCAACTGCTCTGTTCTCTTCTGTTCTACCTAAATGCAGTGCTGCAGGGCCTTCCCTCCATCCCATGCCCTCGTCTTTGGCCATGGCTCTACCTTGTTTATCAGTGATATTATAGACAGGATATTAGTAACATTTGCCAATGTTTATGGCATAAATACTCCACCATGACTGATAACAAGTGGCTTGGAAGATCCCCTGATTTTTTTTTTTTTTTTTTACATTCATAAGGTGTGTAGAAGGGATAAGAAAAGATCTGGCAGGTTTACTTCTCAAGAAGATCCCAGTGCACAGTGCAGGCAGCTGTGGAGGAGAAGCTTCCCAGTGGATGGGCCCAAGGAGGCACTAGGATGACCCTAAGCCCAGGCAGAATGAGAGCCACTGCTTGAGTGGTAAAGTCTCACTCTGGGCATTGGACGGGCTCCTTCGTAGCTTCCTGCTGGTGACTGGAGAGTGACCACTCCAGCAGGGACTGGGCAGTCTCTCAAAGCCAGCTCCTCTGTGGTCTGTCCGTGGCTGGGTGGCTGCGTTTAGTTTCCTTTCTCCTGCCCACCACCCCCCACCACCCCCCCACTACACTGCCATTTTCCTGTGTCACAACACTTTAATCTCTTGTCAGTTATTGTTAATAGTTAAAGTTTTGTCCTTTCCTTTCAGCATGAGACCCCAGTTACCCTCATCTCTCCCCAAAATAATATCCAAGTATTTTCAATTTAAAATACAGGTTACTCAGTGGTATTTTCCCTGAAATAGGCTTGAAGGGCCACTTTTTGAAGCCAAATCTTTATTATTGATTCATCTTTTATCTCAATGTCAATCGCATTCTTCCCCAAAGAAGAAGGTGATTGTGACCACATAAAAGAAGGGTGGGGGAGACCCACATTATTTGATATTCCAAGATAATATCCTGCTACCAGGAAAACAGTGATAATATAAATCTTTCATGTCATTGAAATGTAGTGTTTTGGCGAAGTGTCAGAAAAGAATGGGCATAAATCTTACATAACTGGACATCAGAATAACTATGTCACTCAATGAAGAGCATCCTTACTTCAAGCAGAATTTAGTTTACTATTTACAGGAAAAGTAGATCCCTGGCCGACTGTCAGTCATGGTTTCCAAGGACTCATCACTTGTCAATGCCAACACTCCAGACAAAGCTAGAATTCAGCCTCCGACTCTTTCTTAGCACATGAGCCTCTATAACCATCTTGAATTCAGCACTGGCTAGGAAAGTGTGTGACAAGTCTCAACAAACATATTCACATACATTTTTCATATAGTAAAAAAATTAGCCTTCTCTTAATGTTCATAAGATAGGACTTCACTTTGTGTGCTGTTTTAGTCTACATAAAAATCTATAGTAGTAAACATATATGTGTGCATATACAAGGTCTGTCCAGAGAAAGTCCAAGCATTGTGAATATAACAAGAATGGTTTGTGTGACATCAATGTAACCTGACAGCCAAGGAGAGTGGACTGGAATGTGCATGCATGAGCAATGACGACTTCACTGTGCTAGTCAGAGGGGGCAGTAGACGTCACTGAGTGAGCCTGTGTGCTATGTGGCCATTGCATTAAAAATGACTGAACGAGTAGAGCAACAAATCTGCATCAAATTTTGCATTAAGCTTGAAATTCCTCCACAGAAACTATATGGAGGATTCCGAAGGCTGCAGCTATGGGCAACTGGTGACTGGCAGCTTCATGCACCATATCTTGTGCAGAGTTTTTTTGCTAAGCATCAAATCACCCAGCTCACTCAGCCTCCCTACAGACCAGATTTGGCACCCTGCTACTTCTGGCTTTTCCTAAAACTAAAATCACCTTTGAAAGGGAAGAGATTTCAGACCAGTGATAAGATTCAGGAAAATATGACAGGGCAGCTGATGGTGACTAGCTGAACTATGTGAGATCCCAAGGTGCCTGATTTGAAGGGGACTGAGGCATCACTATCCTATGTACAGTGTTTCTTGTGTCTTGTATCTTCTTCAGTAAATGTCTATTTTTCATATTACGTGCTTGCATACTTTCTGGACTGGCCTTTGTGTGTGTGTGTGTGTGTGTGTGTGCGTGTATTCAGATATATGTGTACATGTATTCAGATACCTAAGTCTGGATTTCCAATGGAAGAAATAAATGCCTCATGATCTGTATAGATATTCACAGAGAGATAAATGATAGAATATGTATTTTGTAAATTTATTTTTCCTCAGAACTCTCAATACTCAGAGTTATCATCGTATATTCTTTCTAGACATTTCAGAATCTTATCAAAGAAATACCTATTTATGAATCAATAAGTTTAATGTGGCTAATTAACAGTTTAAGCCTGAGAACCAGTGATCGGTGTTGGGATTATGGTATTTAATGGTTTTCAGATAAATACTGGTTAAAATTTTTCCAAACATTTGTAACTAATTAAGAACCCAACTTTATATCTATCCCTTTGGCAATTACTAGAATAGGTTAAACAAATAAAAGTCAATAAAAGTATGTATTACTTTTGAAGAGTATATGTTATAATTCAATGTGCTTTTACCACTCTGAAATAAATATGTCCCATTTTGATGTTTGTCTCAAACCAGTTTTTTTGTAGATAATTCCTATGATTTAGTAATCAAGTTATATATCATTCAGGAAAACTTGTTTCCATGTAATCCCTTAATTAATATGAAAGTGGCAGAAACAAGGCTGATTGGATGTGGACATTTTTCAGAAGTTCAGTAAATATGATGTTCAGCCAAATGAAATGTATGTATAAGTCAAAAAACTGAGAGATGTGCCTGCATAATGCCAGGGATGTGAGTTTAAACAATTTTTTCAGTTGAATAACATTATCTTTATTTTTAAATATTGTACATATCGTGAAGGGAAGACAGCCAAGAGTATGGGAAGGCAGTTCAGGATGGCTGTTTTAGTTTGGCGGAGAAAGATCTGCTCCTTGCTCCGTGGACTCATTCTAGGACCCAGAACAACAGCAGTTCTACTATTTTCAAAGGATGACTTCTCCGATCTCTCTAGTCTTTTGTCAGGAAGTCGGCAGGCAGTGCAAGAGCTATGGAGGAGTGCCCAGAGCGGGTTTCTTGGGCCAGGCACTAACTAACATACCTCATATCCACACACATCCCATTGGGGGAACTGAGTCTAACAACCACGCCCCACTGCAAAGAGGGCTGGGGAATTCGGTGTCACCTGTGTGTTGTGCTCAACCATGCAGAAAGAAATCGGTGACAGACTGAGGTCAACAGCTCTGCCATTGGCTGGTAGAGTGACCAGACTGGGAATTAGGTATAAACTGTTTAACTTGTTCACCTAGTGTTTTCCATGGACTCATAGAAGACACCTATGAAAACATTTTTTGAGAAATGTTGACCAAGGGCAAAAATTTTACTCTGCATCATGCCCTTAATGTAGTTGCAATTTCTCTTAAAATGTATGTGATGAAGCAGAACACCTGGCGTTAGTGTGGGAAACTCCCTGCCTGTGTGTGTCCCAATGAGTGAAAGTCTCCTTCACCTCTCTGGTTTCAACAGGTTTGGCATTAAATAGCGGGAGGGCCTCACCTGTGTTTGGAATCACTCACTCCCTTATTTTCATCCAGAGCCTTCACACAACACAGATAGTTTTTCTTACTATCTGTCAAAATTAACATCACTACAATAATGACAGGGCATGTTTTAGGAAGGCATAATATGACCCTCTGCTGGGAACACGTCACCTGAAGCAGGAGCAGTTAGATCTGCCAGCTGAATGCTCTGCTGACGATTCTCCTTAAATAACTTCATTATTTAATGAGAAGTGTTTAATTATTTAAGTGACATAAAAGACGAGATTGTGGTATTTATATCTAGGTCATATTTACTGATTTTAAGACTTTTTGACTCTTGATATTGGTGTCGTAAGCACTTCACAAATCCTGTCTGGTGGGGAACCTCTCTCTACATTTAGAGAAAAACTGGTCTCTGTGCCCTGAAGGCTTTCTGTGTTTTCCTTACAGGGTATCTGTGATAACTCTGTTTATGGATAATGAAAATTTCCCCCCACCAATGTTATGTACTGTTATGAGGGATTGCTATCAACACAATAATAAATGTAGCAGTAATTACCGTATTTCTTGGACTATAAGATGCACCTTTCCTCCCCTCCCCCAATTTGGGAGGACAATGGGAGTGTGTCTTATAGTCCGAATGTAGCTTAATTCTGTTTTATAGTCCGAATGTAGCTGGCTCCCTGGGGGGCAGGGGGGGCAGCAGGGGAGCAGGGTCACCTGAGGCAGGAGCAGGTAAAATATTTTACCACATTTTTTGCTTCAAAATTTTTTTTCCTATTTTCCTCCTCTAAAACCTAGGTGTGTCTTATGGTCCGGTGCGTCTTATATTCTGAAAAATGTGGTATTCAACATCATTCTCACTACCTCTACTTAGTTAATGCACTGTATGCATTAGACACTGAGGGGGGGGTCATTTATATAAAATTACAGCAGCCCTGAACTAGAAATTATAATCTACATGTTATCAATGAGGAAGCTGTAGAGATTTGAGCAATATTAAAACAATAGTAGGAACAATAGAAATGAAAGTGGAAACACTTTTGAGTGTTAGAGTTAGGGTTCTAACTAACTCTTAGAAGAAATTTGATTAACTTCAAGTCCCGGACTTTCTGCGGGCATTACCCTGACGCAGAGAGGACGGATTTGAAAACACGCCCGGGCCCTTCTGTCCTCATACCCACACTATGGTAGGTGAAGCTTTTGATTCCTGTGATTAAAAATTGATCTGAGAGTAAGCAGTCATGAAGCCTTCAACTCAAACAAGCAACGTATATATGATGAGGAAAACAGCAGAGAGGAGATGGAAGGAATGAGGTGACTTCCACAACCTCAGTGAGAGATTTGAGAGAGATCCATGTGACACAGCCAATGAACAGCTCTCGCCCAGGACTTTTCCTTTAGCGACCTTGACTGGGTTGCACAGGCTGCTCTGTGGGGACTCCACACACCTTGCACTTCCTGGAGTTGTTAACCTACACAGTTGAATGAAGGTGTCCTGTCTACAAGTCACTGATGGCCAAAGGTGTCACCAGGAATTGTCTCAGGAAAGACAGGAAAAAAAGGGGCGGGGGAAGAAAGAGGTTAATGGAAAGAAAAAAACAAAGTTAAGAAAACTGTATTAAAAGTATAGGAAAAATCTGTATATACTCACCAAAAGATATGTAGATCATTAGTTGAGACATAAAGGAAGAATAAAAGGAAGGAGGAGAGAGGAAATTTGTGGGATAGGATAGGTTTGGGTGGAATGGAATATATTTCTTTGGTTTCCTTGTCCTTTATTACATCAGTTGGGGTTATTTTATGGCAAGCAACTCTCAGTGAGTAATAGTTGATATAAAGAAAATAATAACAGGTGATGAAGGAAAGCTATGTGGCAGGTTGGTAGCTCAGCAAACAGAAGGGACAACTTGAAACCTACAGTTCATTCAAGCTGCTGACTTGGGGATGAATTCGCTATGACCATTTTCTTTTCTGAGCCATCCACTTAAGGATGCAAACACCCTTGGTTGTTCTGTAGGCCTGGCTCTACCCAGGTCACAGGCCCATCACTTGGAAAGGAACAGAGAGAGGCAATGAATGCACACATGGATTGCCAGCCAGTTCCCACAAAGCTCTGTGCTGTGGGGAGGTAAAATCCTGACGGTCACGTGAGAGAGAGAGTGGAGAAACGCTGGACAGCCCGTGCCTTCTGGGCCCTGCCATACCATGTCACTGTGCCAGGTACACAGACCTCAGTTCTCCAAGGGCACTTGGGGTAGATGGTTGATATTCCCAATATCAAAGAAAAATTACACTGACAAGGAAGCTTTTACTCAAGACTATTGTGGTAGAAGAAATAGGGGTTGAATTCAACTTCCATGAAACAAAAGTGGCAGAGTTTGCAAGCACTGAGATCAGGTAGTGGAAAATAGGGAGGACAGTAGGTGGAAAGTAATTAGTATATTAGAGTATTAGGTGGGAAGTCAGTTGATGCGATTGGGTGCCCTCTATGTTTGCTAATTTGTGCTTATTGACTAGGTGTCTACCCTTCGGCAGAGACTGGGAGATAGGGGTGCTCTCTTTCTTGACAAATCTGTTTGAAAGGGATAAATCCCAAGTCTTGAGAAAGATATTCTTTGCCTCCTACAGCTGGCACTGGGCTGGGAGAAGATTTACATCTCAAAGGGGCAGAGAAGAATTTATACTTGAACGTCTAAGAAAAGGAGGTCAGGGACCTAGAGTCAGAAAGAAACCCGTCCAAAGTTGAATCAAGTCGAGGGAAATGTTACAGTCTTCTTGGTCAGTAATTATGCGTCCTGTGGATGAAAACGTCCATTGTGAGTGCTTGAGCTTCTCACGTTGCCTCCTAGGCCGCCTCAGCCCACTCTGGTCCTATTCTCTCACAATTAGATGGAAGCCTCTTATCCTTCTCCACAGCAGCGATAGCCATAGCTGCCGTCTGTAACTCTCCAGGAAGACCTGCGCGTAACAGCAAGAATTAGAGCACACCCGTGGGGTGGGCAACTTAAAACTGGAATCAGACATCAAAACTTTTGAAATTGCGCCTTCATCACCCCACTCTGCTGCTTCATTGTTCAAACACTCACCCATCCCCTCCCCAAACCTTTTTTCTCCAGCTTCTAGGAACTCCAAGCCTGCTCTTTCTCCCACATCCTCCTTCGTAAAGCTCCAGGGCAAAGTGGAACATTCCCTTGGCATTATCATGCAAAGCAAACTGCCCTTTCTTTGTTTCCACCTAACCAGGCCAGCTAAACAGGAGGACTTACCCATGCATATTTAAATAAGAAGTTTTCTAAACAAAAGAGCTTTCAGCCTGCTTTCCACATTTAAAAGACTAGCACAAATTTCAAAGAAGTTAAATTTCTTTTATGTCTTAGATCAAATTGATATGCTGACTTCAAAAATCAGAGTACCAGTGCTTTTACCTGAGGGTATAAAAAGGGGAAAAGGGAAGAAAAAAGGCAATAGAAATTTTAGTTTCTCTGTCTGCCTTGAAAGGGGAAAGACTGGCTTCCTTGTTTGTTTGTTTGTTTGTTTGTTTGTTTTTAATCTGAAAAAATGAGGGGCACAGATGGATATTATTTTATACAAAATAATTATAATGTGCGTAAGCACTGTGACTGTAAGATTTTTTAAGGATTGATTTTTTTCTACTTACCTGTATATTTTAAATATTTGTATTTATTATTTTCATAACTGAAAAGTAAGTCAAGATAGGATGTAAAGGTAGAAATTAAGTGCTCAAAAATAATAGTGTCATTAATATATAGACAGAGAGATAGGCAGGCAGTCATAAATATAGACTTGACAATCAAGCACCTGATGTGACTGAATAATGACCTAAAAAGTTATACTTAAAAATACAGAGGATACTAAAAGTAATTTTCTACCACAACAAAATGAAAAAGATTTAGACACCCCCCCCCCCCAAAAAAAAAGCCTATCCCTCAGCAGCAGGCAATCCTAACCAAAAACATAGGTGAGATATGGGTGTAAAAGACCTTTCCTAGTTGTGATATCAGTGTTTTGCTCCCTGGATGTATCTGGCCTGTAAGGATATTTTATTCCCTATGAAATAAAAAAAAAATAACTCAATTGTTTATTAAGAGCAAAAACATTTATAAAGATTCCAGTTTATCCTTTTTAAATTTAAAAAATGTGACAATAAGCTTTTATTTCTATATAATAATAAGATGCTGCGTGTCACTTACCAAACCCGTTAAGCACAGGCAAAGATTGAATCTTTACAGGTGCTTTATTTAGATGATGGGCAATCTGCGAAGATGGCAGGTTCATATCCTAATGCACCATCTTACATTTCTTCCCAAACCAGCCTTTTTAAAACAGAGAACAAAGTGCGGTGAGGGGGTTTGAAATTCAGGGAAATTTAGATTAAAAAATGAGTGCATTCTCGCCCTGGGCTATTAGCTCTCCCCCTTGGCTGGTGGTGTCTGTCTCTTCCTGGAACACAATGGGGGGTGGTGTCCCCAACTGAGCCTCAGGCAGTGTGGTCTTTAGTGTGCCCCAGGAGGTTGGCTGTCTCTCCCGAAGGGTGAGCAGTACCTTCAGTTCCTGAAACAATAGCTTTAACATATGCATTACCTACTAGGCTTATCAACGATTTATCTTAAACTAAAAATTTTCCAAATCTTGAGTCCCCTGTCAATAACAATAGGCAATAACGTTCCTCCCAACATAAATAAGGCAGGGGCATTCCAAGTACAGAGATCCACTGGCAGGTATCAGGCTGGTACTGTGTGGCATTGATGACTCTGGGTGGGGCAGATGTTCAAAGGACAGTTCCTATCTCCTGTCCCCTGCAGGTGTGTTCCTAGTGTCCTTGGAGACTGCCTCCTCCCCTGGGGGAACTCTGCTCTCTCAACTCAGGCATTCTCCCTTATTTAGCCTTTTCCAACTCTCCCTAAACCACTGGCCTCTAGTGGTCCACCTCTGTTGAGCTCAGGTGTTTTTCCTGGCCATCAGCCCTTTCAAGGCACCGAAGTTAGCTCTCCCTTTCTTGGAGTCCACGTCTGGCCTTTCTTCTGCCACAAAGAGAAAGACAACTCAATTCCTGGAGCCTATTGTTGCTGGCCTCTGGACCCCTGTACACACTCAGAAATGATAGAATAAGTCGCACTTAGCTTTCTCTTCATTGGCAGAGAATAGAGATCTTTTTTAGTAAATATACTCATCCCCTGCCCTGTATTTATCATAGGGTAACTGAACGCAGCTTTGAAAGCCAATACTCGAGAGGCAGGTGGTGATGTAAAGGAAAGTAGTTTTATTGAGGTGCTGGCAACCTAAAAGACAAGGGACCCTGGTCTCAAAGCCTGTCTCCGCCTCTCAGGCACCATGGCTAGTTTATACAGGGGAACCTGGGATGAGGGGAAAGAAGGAGTTTCTGGCAATGTGCAGTTTGTCAGCTCTGCTCGTGGGTGGGTTCAGTGTCCTGTCCTGTGTCATGTGTCATTATGAAGTTTCATCACTCCATCTGCAGGTTCACTGCTGGTATCTGAGAACAGGACATGCAGGCAGCATTTCTGCTGGTTCCGGTAGGAGTGGCTGCCACTTGCCCCTTTTCTTGCGGTCAAGGGAGTTCCTCAGTCAAGTAGGAGGTGCAACTGCGGACGTTTACAAAATACTCATAAGGAAATTTTAATACACAAATCTTCTATGAGTTCGTTACTGCAGCCTATTCTATAATCACTACCTGGTTAGTAGATTGTATTTACTTCAGTCACTGTTACAATAGCAAATACACAGTCCCTTGTTCAAAGTGCTTATATCTGGTTGTACCTTAGTTCTCTAGCTCTTGACCCAGGGATCAGCTGGTCTCTTAATCTTCTGGAAATTACTTCAGAGTCCACTGGCTCCAGGCACAAAAATCGGGAGAATGATATCTATCTGCCCCGTGTATTTGAGCCCCAAGGGTATGGCACAGCTTCCTAATGGAAGAACAAAGACCCAAGAGCACTTCATTTAAGAATCCAGGAGGCAGGGTGAGGGCTTGTTTGCAGAAATGATGGTCTGTGTCTGGTCAGTCACCCAAGCCAGTTGTGCTGCTCCATAATGACTCTGCACTTCTCTGGTTAGTAAAAAGTTGACTTGAGCTGGTAGAGAAAAATGTCCCGTGGCAAATTGACCGTGAATAAAACAAATTTACAAGTTTCTCCTGAGCGTCTGATTATCTAAAAATCTGCCAAAAAATTGAATTGCCTGTCAGCTGCCCAAATTATTTTACTTGCTCCTATTGAAATTCTTGGTGGGGTAGGGTTTTTAAAAGGAAAAATAGGAAATGAGTTGGAAATGATTGATCAGACTTGAAAATAACAGTATATAGAGTCCCTTCTCTCATGCAACAGGACATTTTCCATTGCATTCTTCTCTCATCTATGCAGAGAAGACAGAAACAAAGACAGAAGACCCAGTGTAAGTGGTACAACTGTTTTACATGAGGTTTATTGATATTTTTGATGCGACATTGAAAATTGAGAATTGAAATCATTCTGGGATCTGACTTTCCTATTTAAATTAATTAAGAGTGAACCTGGTCCTTTAATGAAATATGAATTACTGTAAAGAGGAGGAACACAGAGGGCATAATTGCTGTATTGCATTAAATGTGGGTTACGGTGTTCAAATTCCGCCATGGTGCATATTCCCCTCATATGTCTGAACCCACACGTGAGGCAGAGGTCCTATTTGTTGCTCAGTGCTGTTTTTATATTCATCTCCCTCACGTTTCCCCCAAAATCCTCACTTTGAAACTGAAGCTCTTAGATTACATCACCAGTATCCCTTACTGTCGCTGTCTGTCAACTACAGAATCCTGGGTGGTTTCTTCTTGTTTCTAGGTGACGGTGCCCCATGGCTCACTGTCACACTCACCAACACACTACAGCTGTTTTAACTCACAGTGATGGATGTTCCTTGTAAGACCTCAGATCCTCATTTTTTAAACTTCTCTTCTCCAAAGATTCTTATCTCCACCCTCTTTCAGTTCCTCGCTTCCAAGGTCAGACCTTGAGAGGACGTCTTCATCGTACCTGATCTACAATAACTGTGCCCTTTCACTGATAACAGTTATGTGCACCCCAGTCTCTCACGTGCACCTTCAATTTCCCTCTAGGATACGGCCTCTGTGAATACAATTCTCACCTCCAATCAATGGATTCTGTCAGCTTCTCACTGTTTCTCACTTTCCACATCCTTCCCCCCCCACACACATGTTAATTTTACAGTCAATCGTTATAATCACTTCTTTGCCAGTATTTTGACTTCCACTCCTCTTTCACTCCATCAGACTCATTTGTAAAAGCAAGACCCTATAAAAATGAAACAAATGCTGTTTGTTTCATGCTTACCCCTGGTCACAAGGGGACACACGGCCACGCCGGCCTCACTGAAGTTCAACAAACAAAAGTCTCAGTTGAGTCTATTGAGGTGCCAAGCATTCCTATTAAATTCCCGGTTTAAGCATCTCCCCCATTTTCTTCATTCGCAATTTTACGGCTTCTCTCCTGAATCCCCCAATAGTCCTTTTCCATACTTGTTCCCAGCTGGGGGTACTGCTTCATGCCTCATGGAGAAGATGGAGCCCACCCAAGACCATCTCCACACACCCCACCCTCCTTGTCTACTCACATGCTCTCTTTTGTCCCCAGTTATTCTGTCTCGATGCCTAGGACCATAGCCTTTTCGAAAGTTACTCTTAGTCTACGTGTTAGATCCTGCTGCCTTCCCCAATCTCTGTCTCCTCTAGTACTCACATACCTTCACCCAGTCCTTCAAAAAGCTGTTGTGTCGCCAGTGTCTGTACCCCCATAAGAGATGTAGCATGCCATCTTTTTAATTACCTCCTGGACTACCAGCCTGGTCCCAGCAACTACCATCAATATCTCTAATGTGAGTTACTACAAAAGCCCCGTAGAGGGTCGCCTGGCTTGTAATCTTTGCCTGCTGTCACCCTCTACTCCAGCTATTTTCAGAGAATGTCCATTCAATTCAAATCTGATCATGTCACTCTTTGGCCTGACACCCCTAATGGTTTCTTATTTTGCTAAAATGCCTCCATTCTTACAACAGCAGGAATGGCCATTTTTCTTTCTGACCTCATCTTGCACACACCCTGATCCAACACTAGGGGTGCTCCCCCTCCCCTGACCTCCCTTAGAGCTCCTTGTCCCTGGAATACCTTCATCTGCAGAACTCCATGGCAAGTCCCCTCACCTCTTTCAAGTTGTCTTCCAATGTGACCTGCTCAAGGACCACCCATGCTGACCACTCTATTTGCCTTATCCAACAAATTGGCTCTGTCCCTCTGCTTCCATTGTTCCTTATTCTACTCTGTCTTTTCGTAATATTCATCACCTTCTAAAGTATGAAATACTTGACATACTTGACTTATTTGTTCAGTTTATTGTTTATCTACTATTTTCCACCCTAGAATGTGAATTCCTCATGGCCAGGGATCACTATCTGGTTGCTCACTGGTGAGTCCTGCAGGGAGTTACCTGGTGTAGAGCATTTCAATACATATTTGTTGAGTCTATTAACACTTACTGTTGGTGCTCTGTACTTCTGCTTGTGCAACTTTTTTTTTGTTTGATGTTTCTGCATTGTAAACACAAAGGTATTCATATCCTTCATCACTTAGTAAATTGAATCATATTTATTTTGATTAGAATGACTATGCTTTACATGTCAGCTTATCTTTTCTTTGGTGATGGCACCACATTTTCTGTTATTTTTACTCTTTTGTTTAAATTTTTTACCTCCCATCCAACTTAATTTGTCTTGAAATCGCACATTGGCCCTGGGCATCTTCGGCTTACCTTATAGACTATCCAGAGAGTTGCAATTTCTGAGCTCAAATGCTCTCTTTATTCCCAGGCAAGAAAATTATGGCACCCAAAGGTGAAGAATTTTCTATTTAGGGAAAAACTCAACTTTAATTCTCTTGGTTCTGTTCTCCTTTTTCTATAAGCCAAGATGGCATACACGTAGCCCATTCCATAATCTCCCAGCACAGCCATCTTTCACAGACAGACTGGTGGAGATGGGTCAGAGAAAAAGGGGCAAAGCACAAATTCCATTACTTTTTTTAACACTGGAGGAGCTCAGACAATAAACTGAAGAGTACATTTCCTGATATCATCTCAAGAATAGCAAGGGAATATTTGAAGTGGAAAGAGCAGTGCTGAACCCCAATGACCTTTTTAATACTAAAACATTGTTTTCCAGGTCATCTTTGAAGAACTATTAGACTGATATTTATTTTCCCCAAGCTGCCATTTATTGAGCCCTTACTCTGTGCCAGACATTATTGGCCTCAAACCTCTCAATACCTATGCCTGTGGTGCTACTAATATCCTCATTTTATAGATGAGACATAGGGGATCCAAATCCAGTAATTTGCCAGTCCTTACAGATGTCAGTAAGGGTGAGCTAAGCCTACATTTTAACACAAACCTCTGCAGTAGCGGCTTTCCCAACCCTCCCCACAGTTACGAAGGGGGTGAGAGGCAAGATGCTTACGTATTTCCAGCTGCAAGTTTGAGTTGATTTGAGAATTTGAATGGGACCGACTCCATAGCTAGGAAGATATGAACACATACAATGAGGAAAAGCTGGATTAGAAATACAGGGTTCGAAATATAGTGGGGTGCTGCACAAAATTGAGTTTAATTTTTAATATCTCCCAAACTGTACAATTTTGAATTGTTAATTTTATTTGATTGAGAAACTAGTTATGAGAAGAGACCTAAGTGATATTAAAAGGGACATTTTTCGCAAATACCGTTTGGGGTTGGTGATTTCGCTAACAGAGGCAATTCTTAATTTTGCCAATACATAGATTTCGGAGCATCAGAGAACTTTGGGGGGATGACATGTGTCTTCTAAAATCACTGTCCTTTGTCACAGAGGGGCTGTCTAATGAGAGGCACTGTGTTCCCACCAGAAAAAGCAGTTGGTTGCACATCAAACTGAATGCAGAATGATAGGGATCGCTGAGAATTTGCCGGTCTGGCAGTGAATTAGTTTTTCAGCGTCCTCCTCCTCGGGGAGAGACTGCCCTGTGAGAATTTTAACCTATCAGTTAGCTGTCAAATTTCATTTGACACCTCATCCAAAATTTAAAAAGGGCTGCCATCTGAAGTTGGAGACATTCTTGGAGGAAAGAAAAAGGCTATTTCTTTATAGGCTAGCAGGTTCGGAGCTGCCAAGTACTTCTACTGGGGGCAGCAAGCTGGCGGCCTTACACTCGGCAAACTTCACAGATATTGTGGATTCCTGTGTAAGCCATTCTTTCTCAGCCCCTAAACTCCTATTTTCTCTCCCTGTCTCTTAGAGAGAGGGCCCCCTGAGGCATGTAATCCCTAAGGGGACATTTAACACAACTTGGAGAAGTGTCGGCCGACAGAGGTTACAAGTTGTAACTCTGGTGTTTCTTAACCACAATTGAGTTTTCTCCTCCTTGTCTTCTTCTGGGCATCAATTTTTCATTTGTACCCAGAATATCTTGTGTGTCTTCCCTGTCTCGTGAAATGTAAGGTTTTCATCTATTTACTTATTTATGAATGAAGTTCATGGTGAAGTCATTTCTGCGCTCCTTCCTCACTGACCTGGTTCTCCCCCTTGGCTGACAGAGTGCCCCTCAGTTGCTGTTTTCTCATGGCCCCTCATTCCCCACTCCTGCCGTACTCTGGCTAACTGGTTTAAATGCGTATTTGAGGGCTTCAGCTATTTGGAAACTGCCCTGAGACAAGGACCCCTTGACGGGTCACTATCGACCTCTTGATTATCCACGGCCATTCAAGGAAGATTAAAAGGGCATGGCATTAGAGGTACATTAGCTGCAATCCATCTGCCTCTCTTCCCCTTCTTCCTTTCTCCTTCACACAGACGGATTCATCAAAGGACATTTGCAATGCCTCATTTCAGAGATCCTGTCTTCAAAGCCAGGCTTTATTTTACAAAGAGAAAAATACTAAAGTCTCTTTAGAGCCAAAGGGGGAAAATTATCCTCTAATTGTCACTTCGATGCTGGCTCTGGTTTAAAAAAAAAAAAAGTAAAAAAGATAAGTGCATATGTAAGCACGATTATTTGAAAAGAGTAAAGGAAAAAGCTACTCACTTTTGTTTTATCCCACCATAATTTTTTTTGTTAGTTTCTCTGGGTTAGTTGTTGGTACCAAATCTAGGCTCTTAGCAAACTACAGAGGACATATAAAGGTTTTAATTTAAACGGGAGCTTCTTAGGTAAATGAAGCTAGGTCCCTGCCTTTGCAATCCAATTCACACAGGGCCAATTTCGTTCTTGTTCCATTATTTCATCTGAGCTCCTGTGATCGCAAGTCTCCCTTTGAAGTTGGCTGGAACTCTGAGCACAGATAGATTCCCTGGGTCATGGAGTAAAAGGAGTAATAGATCTGTAACCCCACAGTTGGGGAGGCTCGCTCACGTTCTCTCTTTCCCTGAGGTCTTGTTCCTGCTCTGGAAATGGCTCACATTTGTGTAACTTCTGAAGTTCAATCTGCCACACTAACTGGTTAAATGCTAGGAATCTTAGTGAACAGATGACAGATGTGTAAAACAAACAAAAAAAGTTTTATTTTTCAGGTTATCTTTTTAGAAAATTTAAGTATATACAATCTAAATCTATATTTGTATCTATCATTCTATCTAGCTACCTCCTCCCTATCTATAGTGAGAAATATATCAAACCAAAATAATCATATATAATTCCCAGCTTCATATGTGACATCCTTAAGGAAGTGATTAGTTAAAGCATCACAAAAGCTAAATGTCCGCACTAGACCTGATTACTCAGTCTACCTGACTGCTGGTCCCCATATAGCATTTAGCACAATGTTTGGCTTGGTGAGCAATCTCACAGTTGATGTGATCAGTAACCACCATTGGGACATTGACCTCATCACCTCCGCATAAACTTAGGGCCATAAGCTCATTGTGTGTTCTTATTAATAGGAATAAAGGGAGATGCTGTCTGGATGTAGTGAAAAAAAATGTCACCAACTCAAGAGTCTAGAATAGGGTGAGCACCATTTCGGTTTGCCTATGTCTGAAGGGTTTCCTGGGATCTGAACTTCAGCGCTAGGATTAGGAGATTCTGTGGAAAGCAAACGCAGGTGGTCCCCCTGGGCTGGAATCTTGGATTCTAGCACCAGTCTCGTGTTTCTTCATGATTGGCCTCTCATTCCTTTTGGGGATATTGAGTGGATGGGACTAGATTCGATGTTTTAAAATCGGCCGTCTGAGGCCAAACCCAGTCAGCACGTCTCTTTTGTTTGAGCCTTACCATGGTACAAAAAAAGTGAGATTTAGCATATGTACCTTGCTTTGTAATTTCATTTTGAGGTTTGTCTTGGAAAGTAAGAAAGCATGACACCAGCGGGTCCCTATGTATGTCAGGCAACAGTAGCCGTCTGGAGTTGAACAGTACCCACCTGTTCAATATGGACATAAAGTGTCTCCTCACTCATCCACAGTGGCCAGTCAGCTCACAGGGGCATTGGAATATGCAGCTCCTGGGCTGCACTGGTGATTGGCAATACATCTGGATGAGGCCCACCCAGCTTGGAGTAATGGCGCTTGAGCAAATTTCTGGATGAAAGATTGTTTCTGATTCTCAGATGCACCCAGATATTAATGTCATAGTGGCCTACAAAAAAAATGCTCATCTTCTCCCGCACATCCCCCAGGGAGACTTAATAAAGCTTACAGGTCTTCGAAGAGCCCAGGTAGGTCTAAGACTGTGTAAACGAAAAGGTGGAAATTGCTTATTTTCACCTCTCATTGAAAATGTTTGTTGTTTTATCCTTTTAATCACTGAAATACTTCCTACTTAAAATATGTCAGAAGTGTAAGCCTAACCAGTTTACTCTGATTGCAAATCAAGTGTTTCCTCCAATATGCTTTTCTGAATTGGGAAAAATGGGGCTCTTAGAGATCAATATATGGCATTCTGCATGTTGTGATCAATTGGTGATTAAGTAAAAACGGTTTAGCTTAATTTGCTTTGAAAAGCTGTGCTTGTGCTGATAAAGTGTAGAAGTGTTTCTGAGATGAGATACAAGGAACAGATGTTTAGTATAAAATATTGATAGCACAGAGCAGAGATAAGCTTGGTATTTAATTTGTCTTAATATTTCCATTGCTACAAATTCAACAGCTTTTATCTTGCTGGGTAATTACAACTCCCCCCCACCCCCAAGCAAATGATAAGATAGACTTTTTTAGAGTTTTCTGTCACGTTTAAACTCTTTATGCCCCCTTTCCCTCTGTGTTCTCTTTGATTCCCCTAGGTGCTGGTTTCTTTATTTTCATTTCAATTGCAATCTTCAGTTAAAAGATTAGAGACCTTGTTTATGAAAGTTGACATTTTCCTTTCCTTTGCGCATTGAGGATGTCTAGCCATGTTACCCCCTAAAAAGGAAGTGCGTGTGTTAAGATGTAGGCTGGTTGCTTTAGGAGGACACAGACTGTAAAGATTCAAACAACAGAGGAGTTTGTTTGGACCGTTCTTTTCATGCGGCATTCATGCCAGGTAGGAGTCTGTACTTCAAGTGGTTATTTAGGGACCCAGGTTGGCCAGGAGGTTCTGACCTCCTCAACAGGTCAAATAAAGCATCTTCACTAAAATAGCAGTTGATGCTTTATTTGTTACTGTTTGTTTTTTTTTTTTCAAACAATAAAAAGGGAGTTGGGGAGTGTGTGGGTAAGAAGTCCGAGGCAAGCAACTTGTCTTTATGTAAATGACCCAGAAGGTGAACACATCAATTCTTGTCACTTAGCGCTGGCTTTTTATTAGCATGTTCCCATCCAGCTGGAAGGGTGGCCAGAGAACAATTTTACTGATGGAGAGAACTGATCTTTCTCTTCTAGCAAAGTCAAAGCAGGTATCCTGAGAGGCTCTCCTAAAAAAAAAAAAAAAAATCAAGATGAGCAGCATAAAATAATATTGTTCTGTTGCTGGGATTAAGGACCTGAAGGAAATCACCAAAGGACAGATGAAAGAGGGACAAAAATCAAACAGTGAGCAGAAACACAAGCTGTGAACAGTGAGCCCATAAAGTGGCCCTCCTGGGTCGACATGAGACTCATTCATTTTCAGGAAGAAGCCAGAATGGGACTGGACTGGATTCAAGGCAGCAGTGACCTTGGCTCACAGGAAAGGCTACTGAATGAAAGAACACACCCAAAGAACAACATTATGTGCTTAAGCACTCAGATATTCCACAGATAAGAATAAAACTGAGCTTCCATATAAATATCCCTAAATGTGCAAAAAAATGAGAGTCAGCGAGACAATAAACAGAAGATTTAGATCCCGAAGTACTTCAAATCTTGCAGTTATGAGATAAAGAATGTAAAATGCTCATGTACATTCATGAAATAGATAAATATACAAAATATAAGATGGAATAATAAAATGATCAACTAACAAGAGACTTTGAAAAGGAACACAAAGATGTGAAAGAACCAAAATGAATTTAGAAATGAAGAATACTTATTAATGTTACAAAAATAACTCAAAAAATTCAACAAAATAATAATAATAACAATGTGTAGGAGGATGAGGCTAGCTTCTGAGACACACTTCATTTCTTGGGGCCGAAAAGCTTTTCTCATCTGGGCCCAGATTATCACATGTTGTCCTATGAAAAGACTCTTCGGGGTCCACCTTTCTAAACAGTTAGTGTGGCTCCATTAGAAGGCAGGCAAATTCTTTTCCTTGGCATTTCTTTTTTAAATTTTTTTTTTTTATTTAGACAGAAGGAAAGAGAAGGAGAAAGAGAGGGAGAGAAACATCAATGTGTTGTTGCCTCTTACATGTCCCTCACTGGGGAACCTGTCCTGCAACCCAGGTATGTGCCCTGACTGGGAATCAAACCAGCAACCTTTTGGTTCACAGCCTGCGCTCAATCCACTGAGCCACACCAGCCAGGGTGCCTTGCCATTTCTTACTAAAACAATTCAAGTAGACACCTTTAACAACCTGACCCAAGAAACAGTTTTGAGTCTTGGGCATATCATCTCCATTTCAGAGGAGAGTGTTTGCTGTATATTTGCATAACCAAAAGGCGCAGTCAGACATGTTTTACAGAACAAAGGAGGATTCTGAGGAAAGAAACACAGTATTGAAGTTTGTGACACTTGAAAGTTAAAAACCCTGGGGCTGCTTTTAAATGTCACTTTCCTTCTTCTCTCCCTGGAGTTTATATCCACTAAGGTTTAGAAATTCTGAGGGTCAGAAGCCGTCAAGACACTCCACAAGTCTTGGTTTGAAGCACTGGTGACCTCAGCTTAGTACTCCCTTGCTCTCCGTTGAATGAAATCGGTAAACCAGAAAACTCAGGTTTTGTGCTTTCCCCTCCACATTCTGCTTGGTACAATTACGAAGCTGAAAAAAAAGGGACGGGGGGCAATCAGAGAGTTATTTGTTTTAAAGGAGCAGTGAGAATAGTTTAGTGAATGCACTTGGAACTGACCGTTGCTGACTCACTTGGGTATGTTAACACCTTAAATTTCCCCTGGATAGTCCAGTAGAGATCACTGGTCTGTCTATAATCCTTGGTATTGACAGTGTGCCAAAATCGTGTTTTGTCCATTTGCTTATTTGACCCTCCCGGACCTCTCCATTAGAGGGTGTATCACCGCCCTAACCTATAGAAGAGGAAACTGAGGCTCACTGCCCAGCTAGTACACCAAGAACCCTGAGTTGAGTCTCATTCTTCTCCTTCTACAATCTGCAGTATTTACATTATGCTATGCTTTCTTCTTTACTTCCACAGAAGTGTTTAAGTTAATGTGTTTTTTTTAATTGCAATTCATAGTTTATGTAGTGGCTCTCAGTTGTCAAGAATCAATGAAAGTGTATAGATAATGTAAATTATATGTAGGAAGTCAGAAAACCTGGTGATTTATGGAAATCTTTGCATTTACTCAGCTGTGTGATTGCTGAACCAAGCATATAATTTCATTGCAGTCCAAGTTATTCATCTGCGTTTGAAGGCTCTTTCTATTTGTTTTTGAATAGATCATTACTAATGGTTCTTCTGGTTAAAAATGTTTCTGAACTCTGTATAATTTATGTCTAAAACACAAGTCCTTTCTTTTTCAGTGTAAAATGAGTTGTCTCAATATAGTAGTCACCCTTACCCACAGGTAATACATTTCAAGACCTGAACTGGGTTCCTGAAACTGAGAATAATACTGAACCCTATATATACTGTTTTTCCCCATACCTACACTTTTTTACTAAAAGAATGCACTTTATGGCTTCTTTCATGCACATGCAAATTGCCAGCAACAACCCTCTTGTGACTCGGGGTCATTGTTAAATAAAATAAGGGTTAGATAAACAGAAGCACTGTGAAAGCGTGAGAGTCCATCCAATAACTGAGATGTCCACTAAGTGACTAGTGGGCAGGAAAGCATCTACAGGGTGGATTCGCTAGACACAGGGATGATTTACATCCAGGGTGGGAAGGAGGGGGTTGGCGGGAGATTTCCTCACTCTGCTCAGAATGGCATGTGCTTTAAAGCCTGTTTGTTTGTTTCTGGAATTTTTCATGTACTATTTCTGGACCTGAGTTAACTGTGGGTAACTGAAATTATTTTCTGCCTTACTTTGCTCATGCTGCTGTAGAACAAAAAGCACCATTAGACCGGGTAGCTTAAACAACAAGCATGCATTTCCTACAGCTCTAGAGGCTGGGGAATACACGCTTAAGGGACTAAAGATTCAGGCTCTGGTGGAAGCCCTCTTCCCGGTTCATAGGTGGCCATCGTCCCACTGTGTCCTCGCACACTGGAAGGGGTGAGGGGCTCTCTGGGATCTCTTCTATTAGGGCACTCATTTCACTTATGAGGACTTGACTCTCAAGTCCTAATCACCTCCCATAACTTTTGGTGGTTAGATTTCAATGTGTGGTTATTGAGGGAGATATTCAGTCCACAAGATTTTTCTGTTTTTCAATAGATCATTGCCAATGGTTCTTTCCGCTAAACAAAATTTATGGCATTTATACATTTTTTTCTCAAATAATGTGTTCATGGTTTTTCAGTTCAAAACAACTTGTCTTGATATTGCCTGTTTTTTTGAAAGCTATATCAGTTTTTTAAGTCACATTACATGTCTCCATCCAGTTTTAATGTCTGTTAAAATAACATGTTGTACCATATTCTTCAGATCGTCTGTAAGTCTTGATATTCTTAACTACATGAACCAAATGAGGTCTGTCTATATCCCGAGAAACTCTTTAAAATGTATCACCATTAAACTATGAACAGCAGCACTTTAAAATACCCAATTAACTAAAGTTCACAAAATGGAATATAAAAGGGAATCTTAAATATTTTTAAAGTTGGAATTAAAATTGTATTTAGACTTAATAAATGTATAATTTATTTCTTTTTTTTTTGAGAGTGAATAGAATAGGTCTTTTAAAGAAAAAGAAATGAAAGCCCATACTTTTTTCTGAAGCTTAAGCTGGTCCTGAGTCAAAGTTTTATGATGAAATAGCCGCTGAGCTCATTTAGGAAACCTTTGCATCTCCTCAGCGTGTCAATTGCCTCCATGTGACTCACTATTTCCCACACCTTTCCCAATGAGTCATATTAATATTAACACCTGATTATCCTTCACTGGCGATCTGTGAAGAAAACCTGGTGAAAAGTTTGACAGTAACATTTACTTAATGTAGAATAAAAATATTTTAATGTAGAATAAGATTTTGAATAATTGTAAAGGTCTGTGAAGAAAACCTGGGGAAAAGCTTGACAGTACCATGTATTTAATGTAGAATAAAATACTTCAAGGCAGAGGTGAGGGGATTTTCTTTAATGTGTGTGCAGTTGTGCTCACAATGATTCTGCCTTGTTTCTCATTTGGTGAGAGATTTCACTTGTGAATTTCAACCGAGCACCGTACTACACTTCTGCAGGCATCTTTGGCTTTGGCTTGAAGAGCTGAGCTCAGTTTCCAGCATTCTAAATGGCACTCCCGAGACTCTGGAAGTTTGCCATACAACCTTCTTCAGCGAAATGGATAGGTGTCCCTCAATGAGACCCTATCATTAATGTCATGTTCAGCTGCATGCTGAAGGGCAGAGTACAGCGCTGTGGGTGGGGCTGATGACTTTCATGAGATACAGACAGCTCTCATGAATTACTTAAAGAAGATTCTTGCTTCTCACCATGTTATACACAGTCATTAAAAGGTAAAGCATAATCACGAGAAAAGAGAGCGCATTGGGGTTTGAGTTTATTTCTTGCTTTTTTGTTTTGTTTTTTTTTATCTTTTCAACAGTGGGGAGAAGTCCCTGGAAGGTTGCTGAGGTGGAGGGGATCACATATCGTGAACAGTGCCATGACCGTTCTTTTGCTCTTTGAAGACCTTCTCCCCAGGTTTCCCTGGGCCACCTTGATATATTTCCTATCTCTAAATTCTAGCCCATTATAGTCATGAAATAGAAATTATCTTTGAGCATGAGAATCTCAAATGGTAGGGGCATTGGACTACAATGGTTTTGTGTGTTGAGTGAAACACAGTTGTGCCAGGGCGGAGCTTCCTAAAATATGTTCTATGGTACCTTAGCTCTTAGCAAAAGGAAAAATCTCTGAGTGTAAACAAGTGTAAGAAAAAGGTTTAGGCATAAGTTAACAATGGTTATCCTAGAAGTGTCTAACATAGGACACTGTATTACTACACAAACCAGGGATATGTCACAAACGTAGTTGAATCAGTTGTGCTATTTGCAGTGGGGTATGGAATGGGCTTACTCTTCCTTGAAACACGTGTTGGGTGTCCTATGTTAAGTGATTCATACAACAGACATGCCACAGCCTGTAGTTGAAAAGATCTTTCACAGAATAGATGCCTTTAACGAAGTTTCCAGGTATAATGACGCTAATTTATTCTATACTATTGTGCATTATTTCTGCACTAAAGGTCAACTAAAAATATCAAATCTTTGGTGAAACAACAGATAAAACACAGATTCTTAATGTAGGTGGAAGAAGCAAACACTCCTTTGAATGCTAATAGCTATTGTATAAACTCAGCTTTCTAAGAGTAAACCTGTAGTGGGGACTGTCAGTAAGATCTACTACAGCTGTGTGTGTGTGTGTGTGTGTTTGTATTTCGTATTCATAATGGAGTATTTGACCAATGCACCAAAGTCATGAAGGAGGCTGTTTTACATGTGAATAAATAATTAGGTTAAATTAATTTAAATAAATAATACACAAAATAAACAATCACTTGCCTTTAACATTCTTTTAAAAAACAGGCTGTCAAATTTATATATTTAAATGACTACTTTAGTGAAAAGATAATAATGGTTTAGGATTAATAGTCAAATATCATGCTTACAAGAATGGATCAGTGAAGAGGTTAAGAATGCTTGAAAATAGACACCTTTCTTTCCATTTTTTCTTTGTATTCTTGCCATAGCCCCACCCCGTATAGTGTTTATACATAATAATATATTATTTTATAGAAAAATTATATTTATAATTTATATATATATCTATATAGGAAGTTTTAGGGCTTAAAAGGATTTTCACAGGAAAGTTGAGGATCTTTCAAGAGAAAGAATATGCACCAATAGTAACTTTTATTTACTTCTGAGTTATTCAGAAATATGCACTTTGCTTCTGTGTAACCTGGTTGTGATTTTTCAGGTCACCTATTTTCTTACACATGATCCCAAAATACACTTCATTACTTCTGTTTTTAAGGCCTTGTGTGAAATACAAGGAGAATAAAATCAGAATCCCATTTTTTAAAAGTAACCCATAATTTATATACCATTATTTATTTTAAGACAGATTATATTTCCAGAAAAATATTTCCGTCTCTGAGCTGAAGTTTACATGTTAGGTCTCTTTTGTTCACACATTCTACCTGCGTGATTTCTGCCTGGGTCTGGGAAGCATGAATCAGTGAGAGAAGGAACGTCAAGTTCTTCCTAGCTCAGGGTCTGGCATGTAGTACACCTTCACTGACATAGTCCTACTGTGTTTTCCACAGACCTTCCCTTCAACCCCGGTATCTTTTATCCATAGGTAGAGTGGAAGGGAAAAGAAGCTGTGAAGAATGTCCTGTGTATATCCCGTAGGTTTAAAACTTGAAGGCTTTTATCAAATGTTATCTCAAAGGCGTATACTTTTTTAAGTAAAACTTTTTGAACAACAAGATTTAGCTCAATGGCTGTTAAAATATTTAAAAAAAACCTGCATGAGTGAATGTGAAATGCATGAGGATTTGGCTTCTTTCTTTTGCATCTGTAACTAACTCAGGGCGACTGTGACAAGCAGCAGTGCAGAAGGAAAGGAGGTGACAGACCTCGAGGTTTTGGCACTACGCCTGGCCTGCTGTGCCTCCCACACGGCTTACCTAGCTTTGAATTCCAGCTCTCAAATGTGATGATACAATCCCTCCAAAACGCAGGTAACCCTCAATAGGGAAAACTTACACACTCCCAAGCCTGCCTTCCTTCTTTTGGGTACTCCCAAAGAAAATGGCTAAAATCAGTAGATGATTCAAATTAAACATGAACATCACTATAAAATAATTATTAATGCTTACCCTAATGATAATATAAGCAGTAGACAATGCCTACTTAATAGTTGTCATATTGAGGCTAATCTGATGAAAAACTGACAAAACAAAAATATCTAAATTTAAAGTACGAGTGAGCAAATTGTGCTTCACTTTATTGGTTAAACAGCATTGAGCCTGAATGTTGTAGTTTAATAACTTGATCTCAAAAGGTGCATACCTCTCAGTTTTAGTTCTTTTGCATAGAAACGACTTCAGGTCATAATTGCTGATTGAAATTTACAAAAACAAAGTAGTGCTTCTCTGCAAAGTTACTTTTACGCATTGTTTGCCAGAAGACTACAGTGTAGGGGGAACAAAGACGCAGGGATCTGTTAAATTATGCTGATTTTTTTTTTGTTTCGTGGAATGTGTATGTATATTCTGAGAATAGAAAACTCATACACAGCATGTAACCTTTTCAACTTTCCACAGATTAAAAACACATTGCATTGCTTTATTGCATTTTCCTGCAACAAGGGACATATTTCAGCAGAAAAGGGCAAACCAGGAAATTTACTCATGAAAACCAATTTATATAAGCATATGAATAGTATAACTGTTCCCATAATATGTCTGGTATTCATCTTGAGAACTCTTGGGGACACATGAGAATCCTCAGTGCAACTTCAGTTTAGCCTGTGTTCAAATATAGAGAGTGAGATGGGTCCTGGTTTTATTATTATTATTATTATTATTATTATTATTATTATTATTATTATTATTATTACTTTTTCTCTCATATCAAGTCAGCCGGTGTGATGGCCTCTTTCAGCATTCTCTCTGCAAAGTCAGAGTGTGACAAGGTGTCAGCATTGACAGATCAGTTGTGGAGACTGAGCAGGCCTGAATTAATAAAGGTCACCATTGTCGACGGGAAAAGTGTCCCCTGGCACCTGAGGAGTTGGTCCTAAACAGCCTTTGAAAAGCAAAAAGTGGCTCCATAGCAGAACCAGGAGAGTCTTTGAAACAAGCACCTACTTTTCAATAATTTCAAAACATCCCCTATTTCTTCTCTCTCTCCTTAAATGCTCACAATCTCTCAGGCTTCAAAGTGACTTAAGGTGTGAAAGTGAAGGAAGCCAGTCATCAAAGAATGCAGTTCCCAAGTCTGTCTGCATTTCCCCATCCTCAACCCTGCCACTTTCTATTCTTCCTTGCAGCTTCTAATATTTTCACACCAATCTGTAGAAGCAAAGTGCCTTTCCCCTGCACTGTATAATTTGACCATTGATTTCATTCTGTCTGTGCCATTCTCTCTTCATTTTGTGTCACTTCCATTTCTTAAGCAAACTATCTGAGAAGCTCACAGGGTGTATCTTGTATTTCTCTCACGTTCTCTAGGCTGTTAACTGAGTCCACATACGTGAGTACCTATGTGGTGAGTACACAGGGGATAATTACACTTTAGTTGATGATCAGAGAAGTGTCAGTTATTTATATTTCAGGGGAAATGAATGATTTTCCAGCCCATCATATGTATTCTTAAGAATTGCAAGAGTGTCAAATGTTGTCAAAGTAAATAAAATCGTTTAGTAATTATAATGCAGGAATGATAAAAATGTGCAACATAAGATTTTCTGGAAGATTTGGATTTGCCTCTAAAGTTTTCTTTCCCTCATTAGGGCTATGTTTGCGAGCTTTCGTGTTTTTCTTTTTTCTTTTTAATTTAAGGAGCAGATTCCCTTATAATGAGTAATTTATCTCTGTTTTCAAATGTGATCATTCTTTGGGTTCTTAGTTTGCATGTGTGTGTGTGTGTGTGTGTGAGAGAGAGAGAGAGAGAAAGACCCTTCTGACTGGCAACTGTATTGGGATGCCCAAACAATTTCCAAATTATTTGAACTGAAAATAAAAATGACTGAAAAGCCACTTAATTTTTTTAAAAGATTTTATTTATTTATTTTTAGAGAGAGGAAAAGGGAGGGAGATAGAGAGGGAGAGAAACAGTAATGTATGGTTGCCTCTCACATGGCCCTCACAGGGGACCTGGCCTGCAACCCAGGCATGTGGCCTGACCGGGAGTCAAACTGGGACTGTCTGGTTCCCAGCCCGCGCTCAATCCACTGAGCTACACCAGCCAGGCCTAAAAAGCCACTTAAATTTTAAGCACAGTGACAAAGCTGCATTTTAGCTCCCCTACCCTCATACTTTCCTTGAGAACCTCAGCCTAAACGTAAGTAAATTCCTTCAACCCTCCAAAATTTTGCTTTATCTCCTATAAATGACTATTGACCAGTTTTCTTCAGTAAGAAATAGTTTATTTGGGAAGTCCAGTACAGCAAATACATTTTTTCCATCCTCTCACTATGAGAGAAAATTATATTAATTAGCAAGAAGCATAGACTGAAATACATTTGAAACGTATTTACCGGACTAGTTTAATGCTAGGGTCTTTTCCAACTTTTTTTCCTCTTTTTGGTGGGTTTTTTTCCAAATTGTATTTTTTCCCATTGCCATTTAGCCCCCTTAGCGCCCCCTCCCACCCAGCAATCACCACACTGTTGTCCATGTCCAGCTTCTGTTTTGTCTGGAGACTTTCACTCCCCTGTGACAACTTGCTGGTGAAGAAATGAGGCAATCTTCCTTTGCTGCATTTGGAGAGAATAATTTCCTAAGACTGAACACTCTAAAGATGCCGTTTCGGTGACTTTAAATAAAATTGCAATCCAAAACGTCTCTATGATTTTTTTTTCTTTAACGTATTAATGTCCCGGGGGATGAAATTGTAAAAACATGGCATTTCCCCCAGCTTCTCTTTTAAGCTTTTATCTCATAGGTGATCATTTTCTAAAATTAAATGGGTTAAGTGATTTTTTTAATGGCATAAATTGTACTTTCATAAAGCACTTCTTCCAAATTAGTTTCCAAAGCTAAAGTCACATAGTATCATTAGTAGCCAATTACTATGTGATCTGGTTTCAGAAAAGAAAAATGAGTAAATAATTTTACTTCATTGTTTATAAAATCTCCAATAATCTCATATCCTGATGTTTATAGAGTGTTACAATATTTATAGAATACAAAATTTTTGTAACATAAAAAAAACACTTTCCATCATAAAGTAAAAAAATGAAGGATTTAAATTAGTAAACATTAAAAATTATCTACAATAATTTTCTCTTTTTGAATAAGATTTTTTTCTAATAAAAATAATAGATTTCAATAAAAAATTTAAGGACAAAAAACACACATAATTCTAATAATGTCAACATTTATCAGATATTTCTAGTTTTTTACTTGTATACATAAATGTATGTGTGCAAAATATTGAATTGCATCTTTGAAGTTTGAAGATTGAAGATTGCCTTTTTCAAGCCTATTTTGGTATTTAATAATATATTCTATGCAATTTCCTATGCTATCAAATCTTTAGTTAAAAAATAAAATTTTTCATGGCTGTGGCAGTATTTGGTATTTATTTTTAAAATATATTTGAGTATTTTTAAGTAAATCTATTTTGCTTTTATAAATAAAGTTCTCACTTTTTTCTATAAAATTATGACTTTATAGTTCAGCAACTTATTGGTGAAATTTGAAAGTCTAAGTCATGTATATTTTCATAGATTTTCATAGATACTGATACAATACACACCAAAAAGACTGATTTAAAACATACTGCCTCAGTGGTTATGATTCTTTTTCATTGTTTATATACATATATTTTCTCATGATTTATGTATTTTATATTTTACATGCCATTTATATTTCTTTTACAAATCATTTTAACTATTTTTTATTGAGATATTTATTGTTTTCCCATTAAAGTATCATACTATTGTCTTTAAGTATTTGGTCTACTTTCATAATTTTGTTTCAGTTAATGCATTTTTTTAAAAAAAGTCAAACTTTCTCATAATATGTGAGTTATTAGTAGAAGGACTGTTCTTTAAATTGATTAGATATAACATATGCATATATGTTTGTGCAGTATCGGTATATGCATTAGAGATAGCTTTATTGACACAGACATAGGACATCTTCAATTTCCTTTTCTTCCCTCCCGCTATAATTTTCTCCTTTACTAACTCACACTCCTCTTTTTCTGTCTTTATTATCATAGTTTCATACAAAAGTAAAATTCAAGAAACTGAAAAATATTTTAATTTTATATAATATTAGTGGCCTCAAGCTATAATAGACATATTCACTATAAAATTGAATTTCATCTGCTGAAGTATTAAAAACAATCTTTAATGAGTTATATTTAAGGTTCTTACACAAAGAAAGATAAGGGAAGAAGTTGATTTTAATATTTAAAAATGTACCTCTCAATTACTTTAATCCAAAATACAATTAGGAATTTAGAAGTAAGAGGTGTTACTAGTATTAGCAAGTGATAAGAAAGATTGACTAATAGGGATTAAAATGAGAAATAGAGAAATATACACAGTTAAAAGGTAAAATTGAAATTGATACTAGTGATATAAAATTTAAAATAGTGATACAGAATTAATTTTTAATTAGATATTTTATTTTTCACTTTTTAGTTTGCAAAAGAGATAAAGAATATTCAGTGTATCACTTCTAAACCAACCCTTAGAAGGAGCTAAGATTTCTAACAGTTGAGACATCCAGAAGATACAATAAAGTTAGAATTGATTATTGAAAATAAGTTTATTTTTACTTTCTCTTCCCCCTTTCTAATATTATGATCATCGGGCATTATGCACACACAGATTGTAATTATGGAGTTGTAAGACACTAAAAACTCTTCAACTTTCTCTTTTTATAAATAAGAACACTGAAACACTACATATATGACTTTCTTAATACCAGAGTGCCAGCTAGTAGAAGACTTTTTAAACCTCACATTAGGAAAAAAATGATTTTTAATACAGATCTCTATTAGTTACTGAATTTCAGGAAGATATATTGCTTTTATAACAACTTGAACACAAGATTTCTTTATATGTGTCATTTATATCACTAGTATTATATATACTCCTTTAATATGCAATTAACATAATTACAACATACAACGATATATATCATTTACATGATTAATATGTTATATTTTTATTTAGAAAAAGGTTTATTAGGTAGTAACTTTGTGTCAGGTTTTATGATGTATTTAAAAATGAGTCAAACCTTGGCTGGTATGGCTCAGTTGGTTGGAGCATCGCCCTGGCACCAAAAGGTCCCGTGTTTGATTCTTGGTCCAGTTGTAGATTCCCCCCCCAACCCCGAGTCCAGGCACATACTAGGGGTACATATAGGAGGCAAATAATCATTGTTTCTCTCTAACATCGATATTTCTCCCTCTCTTTCTCTTCCCTCCCCCTCTCTCTAGAAGCAATGAAATTAATGACCTCAGGTAAAGATTTAAAAAAAAAAAAGACAAAGAAAAAAATTAGCCAACATGTGCGTGCATAGGCATTTAAAGAGTCAATTTGATGAAAACGTGTTTTCAATAAATTTACTTCGTTTTGGAAGTTACCACGTGTATTAGTCTGGATTCTCCACAGACAGAACTAGTAGAAGATATATATGACATGTATTAGAAGAAACTGGCTCTCACAGTTCTTGTGGTTGACAAGACCAAAGATCTGCAGTTGTTAAGCTGGCCGTCCAGGAGAGCCAATGGTGTGGTGCTAGTCTACCAGGCGAGCTGATGGTGTAGTTTCATTCCCTAGGTCAGTAGCAGTCTTGCCACAGAGGAAGGGCTGACAGTTCAGTTCAACTACAAAGGCAGGAAACAGCCAATGGCCCAGGCTGAAGGCAGTCAGGCAGGCGGGGGTTCTTCTTGCTCACGGGACTGTCCATCTCTTTCTTCAGTTCAGGCCTTTAGCTGATTGGATGGCACCCACCCACCTCAGGGAAAACAAATGGCTCAACTCCATGTATTGATTTAAATGTTAAACTCATCTCAAAACCCCCCACAGACACATTCAAAATAATGTTTGAACAAATGTCTGGTCACCCCATGGACTGGTCAAGTGGACACAAAAAATTAACCATCGTGCCAGTTTTTTCTCATTGTTTTTGCATCATGTCTACAGAGGGTTATGCTGGAGATGCTGTGTAAAGACATAACCAAGAGGTAGGTGGTAAAGCCCTGGGAAAGGAAATATTAACATCCTTTGAAACACTAACCTTGGTTCATTTGATTACTATATTACTAGAATGACCGGTTAATAAACCACTGTAAAAAATAGAACAGTGATTAACAATAGAACGATGTTCTAAGGATTGATATGGGTAATACCAGTCAAGCTGATGGTACAGTCCGGGTCCTTAGGAAGCAAGTATGAATGAGGAGCAGTCTTAAGGAGATTGCATTCTATTGCAGACATCAAATTAAGAGGCCACAGAAGACAGTTTTCTGGAGTATGCCACTGATTGGCAAACCTTTACAAGCTGCTGATCTCTAGACTTGAAGTGAAAATTTTAAAAAGATAAACCAAAGGTTCATGGTGGGGAGGATGAGGTTATAAAATCTACAGTGAAAAAATACCTTTAAATATACCAGAAGATCCCTGGAAAGATTACCTTTTTTTTTTTTTTTTTTTTGCCAAGAAACTTAAGATCTACAGAGAATTCCCCTTTTTGTACTGGGTGACCTAAGGCAAATGTGTGATACAGTGTCTTCTTGAACCTTTATACCAGTTAACACTGCATTTCTCCCTATACCTTTGTGTGGTCTATCCAGTCTGCATTCTCCTTTATCTTTTCCTGCTGCCAGTACAGGCTGTCATGGAACTCATTTATACTTTTCTTATTCTAGATAAATGCTACCAGCTGTTGCCAGGAACTACCTGCCATTAGTAATAACTCATTAGACTTGACAGTGAAAGTCTCTCCTACATGGATGGCAAATGCTAGCTGGTAGACTGTGCTGATGAATCCATTTGAATCCATTTACAGTCAGTGGGTGAAAGTGAATTAGGGAACTGGATAGTCCTAAGATCAGCCCATTGTATAACTCTCATTACTTTTTTATGGGCTCACCCAGCATGAAAATCATTCATTAGCAATGAACATATTTAATTGTTCTTTCCAGTTCATCCCTTTGTACATTTTAAACAGATTATCCTGGCTGGCTATAAACCTGAAATCCAAAAGCAGATGCTGTCCCTAATTGAGAGAGTCAGGTATGGTACTTAAAAAATAAACAAACTCAGTCTTTTTTTTTTTATGATTTTATGTCGAACTTGGATTGAGCATGATGAAGGGATTTCATGAATTAATAAATAAATTGAATGCATTCATAAGTGGATGAATGAGTAAAAAATTATACTTCAATGCCCATTTTTATTACTAAACAGAAGAGGACAAAGGCAATGATATAAGTTAAAAAGGAGGAACGAGTAGCAATTGGCAAACAGAAGCTAATTCAGAAAAATAGAACTGGAACCTCAGATTTCTACACTTATTTGAGAAATGATTACTCACTGCCCACATCAAAAAGGGAAGGAAGGAAGCAAGCAAGCAAGCAAGCAAGCGAGGAAGGGAGGGAGGGAGGGAGGGAGGAAGGGATAAAGAATCCATAAAGAATAAAAAAAGCTTTACAATTCTGAAAGTTCCACACATAGAAATATAAAGATAAAGAAGTTTCTTGTAAACTCATGCAATATTCAGTGTATTGGAATGCTTCACGTATTTTTCTGACAAACATATGAACTATTGTCAAATTATTGTGGGGCTATTTGAACTTAAATGTTACAACTTTGACATGCCTACAATGAAACAACAAAAACCACTTTTGAAACCTGTCATTTTATGAATAGAGAAAATAAATGCAATCAACTTTTATGTTTAAATACTTTTTTGGGGTCAAATTGTAACCTGACAGGTGAATTTTCAATGTGCCCAAGGAAGAGGAGTCCTGAAAACCACAAGGTAAAAAGCATTACCATAATCTAGATGAGCACAGGAACATATTTGATAATTTGGTTGATTCAATAATATTCTTTATAGAAATTTTTTTCTACCAGGACAGGATACAATAGGAACAGGTGTAGCATTTATTTGTCATATCTCTTTAAGCTCTTTTAATCTGGAGTTTATTCATAGTCTTTTCTTTTGTCTTTAATAACATTAAAATATTTGAAAAAAATCCTTCAAAAATAGAATTTTCTCCCCATGTGTTGGTTTGCTCTTTCCTGGTTGACTAGATTGTGGTCATGCGTTCTCTCTGCAATGCTACGGAGGAGATATTTTGTCCATCTGGAGCCTTGCAGCGCTCATCTGTCCTCATTGATGGTGTTCATTTCAACACCTGGCCAACGTCTTGGTCATTTCTCATTTCTCCATTGTATAATTACTGTTTTCTTTTCATTTTTCTCCATTTTGGCCTCTTCCTTGACCATACCATTAAAATAAACAAAACTACTAAAATAATGTAGGATTTATTTGCTGTTCTGCCATGCCGCTCTCTGGCCCACGTGCCCGAGACTGAGAGTTTATAGTTAAATACTGTGTTCACAGGTGCTTAGATTTGTTCTTTCTTTTTTATCTTTTCAGTGTGGTTATAGTATTCACTTGAAATATGATTAGAATCAGTTGTTTGTTTTCTTGATGTGCTTTTTCCTTCACATTTTTATCATTGAATTAATATATTTTTTCAATATGTAGGCCAGTAACATGCTAAAAAACTCTCAGCTGCACATAAAGTTACACTCAGTGAAATATCGCTCCTTTTTCTATCCTTTCTGGTCCATAACTACACTTCAGTTACAAATGTTGTGTTTTCTGGTTAATGCTTCCTGTGTTGCATTTTCGTACTAGTGAGCAGATGTACGTATATGTTCTTATTTTCTATTGTTTCTTATACAATATGTAGCTTTAAACATATTTTCTTCTATACTTTGCTTTTTTCACTTTACAGTATGTCTTGTTAAGAGAGTCCTCCCTCATTCTTTTTAACAGCAGCCTAGCACTCCAGTAAATTCACCCACTCTCTCATGATTGAAGACCAATAATCCTGCAATGAATAACCTTGTTTACCCACACGTGACATGTGCATTTTCATATTTCTGAAGGTATATCTTCAGGGTGAATTTCTGGCAGTGGGCTGCTGGATTGAAGGGTAAATGCACATCAAGTTTGATACAATATTTTCAAATTCCCCTCCATAAGGTTTGGAACATTTCGCATTCCTGGCAGCGATGTCGAGGGAGCCTGTGTCCCCACAACTTCTCCAACAGAGTGGATGCTCCAGCTTTTTAATTTTGGCCTATCTGATGGTTTAGAAAAGCTATCCCAGACTCATTTTAATTACACTTCTCTTATCATGCAAGAAGATAAGTATCTTTTCATATGTGTAAAAGACATATTTACATCTTTTTTAGTAAATTTTCAGGGCAGTTCTTTCAACATATCAGAATGTTGATGTAAGGAGTGGCTTCTTCCCAGCTTATGGACAGCATAGACCATAGGCACATATTTAACGGACCAGAAGTCAAAAGTAAGGATGGCAACTGGTCTGTGTTTCCACAGGGCCTCTGAAGGGGTCCCACTCCTTATCACTCGCAGCTTCTGGTGGCCGCAAGGGTTCTGGGTGGGAGATCACATCGCTCTCATCTCTGTCTTTATCCTCACATCGCCTTCTCCCCTTCCGCCTGTCTGTCTGACCTCCCCTGCCCCTCTCTTGTAAGGACATCTGTGACAACAGTCAAGGCCCACCAGGATGATTCAGGCTCTCCTCTCAAGGTTCTTTTTTTCTTTTCTTTTTTTTTTTTCTTTAAGATTTTATTTATTTATTTTCAGAGAGAGGAGAAGGGAAGAGAAAGAGCAATGTATGGTTGCCTCTCACATGGCCCTCATCAGGGACCTGGCCCGCAACCCAGGCATGTGCCCCGACCGGGAATCGAACCGGGACCCTCTGGCTCCCAGGCCGCGCTCAATCCACTGCGCTACACCAGCCGGGCATCCTCTCAAGGTTCTTAATTTTGCTGCATCTTTTAACATACAACATAATATATACTATTTTGCTGCATAAAGTACTATTTACAGTTTCCAGAGATTGGTATATAGACATATGTTTTGGGGAGCCACCATGGAGCCCATGCAACATGGATAATCTTAAAGGATGTAAGAGGGAGGGAAGGTGGGACCTTGGTATCACACGTGCTCTGGGTCTGTGGAGAGAAGGAATTGTGGGGACTGTGTCATGGTTGCCCTTCTTGCTGTCACTCTCACCATTGGCAGGAAGAGAAGAGAGCTCAGGCTGTCAGCTTCCAGCAGAACAAGATTTAATAATTGTGTTCTTTTATCTACTTTTATTTATTTATTTATTTATTTATTTATTTATTTATTTATTTATTAGCAATGCTCAGACAGGCGTAGCCCCCCAAGGAACCCGGGACCAGTAGTAACTGTGTTTTAAACTGGCTTAATCTTTTTGTAGTAATATGCCCTAATAGCAGTAATTGCATTACAAATTTATTTTAAATAGAATATATCTGAAGGTGCTGTGTATATGTTCATAATGCCTGTTCATCAAAAAGTTTTGCTGAGTACTATATGTTTTGATTTGAAGTAGATGTTATTAATCAGGTAGAAATTAGCATTACAGTTTATACTACATCTGTGGGCATTCAGGATAAATTGATAAATCATTGAATCTTACAGTTGGCAGAGAATTTGGAAAGAGGCTAAATCAACCATTAATTTGATTTGATGCTTACATAGGTTTTCCTACACATACTTGGCTAAGAGGTCATTTAGCTTTGTTGGGATACCTCCAGTTTCAGGAAACTCACTACCTGTCAAAGACACCATTTAATTTTAATGGTCCTGTGTTAAGAACCCATCATCCTACATAAAACATTATGATACATACTCTGTAGACAGATCATTTACTGTTTCTACTTACCTCTTTTCCAAGCTGAGAACCCCGAGGGTTTTCTGCAGCTCCTAATGGGTCACTGTTTTGAGTTATCACCTTTGATCTTGCCTAAACATGTGCATATTGCTTATGTCACTAAGGCTTTACTAACATTGACGGCAGCTCTCCGTGTATCCATGTTAGTTGAAAGTAAGAAGAAACTATAAAATCAAAGAGTGGGAAAGATTTGTGGGTCATGGGCTTCAGCTGATGGTTTGGTCCTGAAGGGTCTATGGAATTTCTTAAAATCATGGGTTGTTGGTATGTGTTTTGCCTAAGTCAAGCAAGGGGTTTATGATACAGAAATTTAAAAAAATCAGCAGTATTTCATAGAAGTAAAGTTCAGAAATGTAGCCAAGTTTCAAAACGGAGCTAGAACAAAGATCTCTAGAGCTTTCAAAAACCCACAAAGTCTGTTCAATCATCTTTCTCTTTCTTTTTCTTTTTCTTTCTCAATATCCATTTTATTTCTGATTTCCTCTACTTCTGTATTTCCCTTGTATTTTTTTCTGTCTCTAAAGGGCTGGCTTATGCAACATTCCTAACTATCAATTTTACAAGTTTTCCTTAAGGTTTCCTCAGACCAATCAACTGTTCTCAGTTACAATTCCAGATCCCAGAAGAGATAAGCCACTTGCCCCAACCCAGCTCATGTCAGAGTAGGCAGTGAGTTATTAAAGAAAGAGAAGGGAGCAAACCAAGCCTGATTAAGTCAGGAAACAGCAGTTTCATACCTACCCCAGAGGGGGGATGTAACCAGCATCATTCCACTGGATGAATGGGGTAGGGAGAAAATGGCCAGGGGAACTTCCTGTCACTGAGCTGATGCTCAATTGAAACCAAATGATAAAGCAGAACTATGACGCATGTGCAGGAGAAGCCAAATGGTGACCATAAAGGGGGGAAGACACTAGTCTGGGAAAGTCTGAGCAAAGGACCAGATTGGAGAAGGGCACGAGCCTCCAGAAAATCCAAGAATGAGATTGGATAGGAGGAGGGCAGTAGCCCAGGCCCAGGAAAATCCAGGAAAAAGGTTGGATATTTTGAAAGAGAGCCTGCTCTTTTGCAAACCTAAGGAAATATATGGCAGTTTAGCAAGGAACTCAGGGCTACCACTACCCTATAGCTTCCCTGCTCTCTCTGCCTCTCTGAGAGTGTCCTATCTCTTGTCACCTGTCGCTCTTCCTTTGCCAATGTCCCTGAAATTCTTTTCCTGTGACACCATGGAAGAACTGCAGCCTCCAAAACAATGGCAAACATTCTTCCTCTAAGCCGTTGGAACCTAGGGCCTGGGTAGCTGGAGTGATATTGTGCACACCAGTAGATCAGGATCAGGCAATTCCAAGAGGAAGATGGCTCTAGACCAGGACACCAAGCCTCTACGTGTCTGCAGCAGGGAGGGGCAGCTCCAAGTTTCCCGGGGTTTGAGAAAACAACATAAAATATTTTCTGTAGGAGGTAACCATTGGAGACTGAGGATAAAAGCAGTAAACAGGTTGTGTAAGACTTACACTAAACTACTAAAATAGTGAGAGGTGATGTTAACTTTCTTGTCTGGATCAGTTTAGAAAATGATTCAGGGGAGACCAAGTATCCGGAAATAATGCATGTATTAACTTTTACAATCTAGCTTGGTGAATTTGGGAAAGGAAAAGACCTCAATACATAATCTCTTAATGCATTCTGAGGGTAGATTAGTATTGTCAATTAGGTTACATTTCTGTTCCACATTTATTATATCGCACTACAATTTAGGTCTTTATAACCTTTGCTATTAAGTTACATCTCAATCTACCTATACTTACCCAGTATGTCTTTGTACAGGACTTGACATTTATCCTGATTGAATTAATGACTTGGTTCAGCATTCTAGTGTAACACGACTTTTCTGGATTCTAATTTAGTAATACAATACAATATAATATAGTAGTTATCCCTTCAGCTTCATATCAACTGGAAATGCAATTGCATGCCATCAGGGAGTGCTGAGGCATTGAAAAGAAGGTAGCAACTGCAGTCAAACTAACATTTGGCAGGATCTTAGAGATCAGGACTGAGCTTTTAACTATGCTATATAGTGTACGAATTTGGGTAAGCCACTTAATTGCAGTGTGCATTGTATCTTTCATAAAAGGTGAAATCATCAGTTTGGTAGTTATACATTGAAATAGCATCTAAAAAGTTGGGCAACTGCTAAAGTTTCTGTATAACTTGGTACCATCACTGAACATCTCTAGTCTTAGCTATCATGAAGAGCCAGATGGAATGAGGTGTTACAGCTCTGGCCTTGGGGCAGCCTGATCTGAAGGGTTAGTTGAATTCTTCTCTGCAGGTTATAAAGGATGTGAAGTTGCGGCTGTGGAGCACACCTTCACTGGAATGGCAATTTCTTCTGTCCCCAGCATCAAATGTATTTTAAGTGCTGGATAGTGCCTCCAAGGCACCAGGCAGTACATGCATCAAGCCTGTTAAAAGCCATGCCAGTTAGGGGAATTACATTACTTGGATTCTGAGACAGCTCCACAATTCCAGGGTGGCTTCTCTGTTAGATGCATGCTGTTTGAAGTTATGGAGTAAACTTAGGCCCTTCTCTATTCTATTTTAAAAGCAGCCTTATTTTCCTTTTGGTATCTGCTGGTTTTCTATCCCAGTCCATGTGGTTCATTGGGGCCAATCCATTGTCCCAAAGGTGGACATGAGGAATACACCTGACCAAATAGGGACCCACCTCCACTAACCACAGCCATAAAGTCAGATATATGCATAGAAATCAAATTAGTCTTATCCAACTTCTTCCCTAGAATGATAAAGACAAAGCAATTATCACCTGGTCATCAGTTATTGCATTAGAACCTCCAGACTGCCTTAGTTTCTGATGTTCCTAAGGTCTAGGTGTTCAACTTCTATCTTAATACCTATAAGCTACTTTACTCATTTCTAATAAATTGTTGTATAAGTGTTGGTTTTTGTTACTTGCAACTGAATAATTTGGTATATACCATGACTTTCTAAATGAAGAAATAAGTATTAGAAAATCAAGAAAATGCAACACCTAGCTGGCCCACGGGACCCTGGCTAAGTCTAAGTCCCCATGAGTTCTGCACTTTCCCCATTTGTGCCAGAAGCACCCAGTATCCGTCTGGCCACTCCTGTGGTTCCTCCCCACGGTTCATCATATAAGCCAACCGCCTTACCTTTTTTATACACATCCATACCACACCCTGCACACTTGGTATCAGCCCAGATCATGCTTTTTCTTGAGCCCTGGTCTGTGAGTTCCTCGGTTTCAAGGTTACTTAAAATGATTTGCCCAGTCCTGGCTCAGTACTTGCTTTCTTTGACCAAAGTCTTCCCCTATCTCAAACTCACTATTAAAATAAAATTCTGCATTTTCTCTGTCCATCAATGACTGCTCCTAATAGTACAGACATATTTAGTATTGGTTAGAGAAATGTGATCACAGAAAAGTATTTTTCTAGTGTAACTATAGCAAAATTCTCCTTAGCACTGTTTAGCCCTGTATGGCATTAAGTACATTAGCTATCTGTTGCTGTGTAACAAAATACCTTAAAACTCAGAGTCTCAAAACAATGAATCATCTGACAGTTTCTGTATTTGTGGAATATGGACAGACCTTAGTGGGGTCCTCTACTTCAGAGACTCTTAAAGGCTTGTCTGAACATGTCAGCCATGTCTGTGGTCTCGTCTTTGGGCTCAACTGGTGAAGGATCTAACTTCAAACTCACTCACATGGTTGTCAGCATGACTCCGTTTCTTAAGGGATGCAGGACTGAAGGTCAAGTTCATCATGGGTGGTTGGCTGGAGGCTGTCCTCAATTCCTTGACTTGTTGACCTCTTTATATAGCAATTCTAAGCATCATCAGAGTAGGCAAGCCAGTGGGCCAAAGAGAGAGTATAAACATGATGGAAGTCACAGCCTTTTATAAGTTCAATTTGGCAGTGACATCACATCATATTTTCTACAGTCTGTTGGTTAGAAGCAAGACATATAGGTTGACCTACACTCAAGAGGAGGGGATTTCACAAGGTCATGATTACCAGGCATCAGGTCCCAAGTTGCTTTCCACCATAGGGCTGACCATTTTTTGTTCACCTTTTGATACTATCCAGTAGCTTAATCAAACTTGACAGTGGTGAGGCAGGAACCCACACAGTCTTCACTTTACAGTGTCCTCACTGAGGATTCCGTGTTTTCTAAAATAGCACTTCTATGCTTGTCAAGGGAAACTTCACATACATTTGTTATTGAAGTCATTTCGTTGTCACTTTTAGTTTCACAGCAGTGTGTTCTGTGCTGCGTACTCAAGTGGCCATTGTACAGGCTCCCCACTGACCATGAGCTGTTCAGGCCTTGTCCCCATCAGGGAAGTTGTGAAGGCAGTGAACTCGATTCTCTTGGCATATCACTGATTCTAGGGCTCATACTTTTGCTAAGAAGTCAAGTGTCTTCTTATAGAAGAATGTCAACATTTCTTTAAAAGTTTAATAAATAGTCTTTTCTTTTTCTATTGTCTTTTTTAGGATAATATCTTAATATGTCAGTTCTCAGATGCTATTAAATATAATTTTTACATGTCTGATTGCAGAAAGTTAATAGTGTATTTGAGTGTGTGTTTCCTGAATCATAGTCTGTCTTGGCATGCACAAACCTAAGAGTTTTGTATTTTGGCAGTTTTTATTTCTAATTTTGCTCATAACAGTTATCAGCAGTGACCCAGTATATAAAAAATAATTTATATGTGCTGTGTTTTTATAATGATAGAAATAGAAGACAAAACAACATTTAAATCAATATTCAACTAAGCCGTATATAGAATACAAGCATGAAAATAACTGTGATTTGGAAGGAGAGTGGGCATTCTGATTAGTTCAGCATCCTAGGTTAAAAAAAAATGTCAGAAGTTATCCAGAGGACAGAGTAAGTGCTTTCTATTTTGCTGAAATGTTCACACACCATAGCATGTAAGTTATAATGCCAGGATATTGAAGGGGAACTACTGGCATGGGCTGTATTTAATGTTATTATTAATTCATATTTGCATTTATTAACTCATTAATAAACAGTTGTGGAATCTACACCTCGTGCTGGTGAACACAAATAGAAAACACATAGGCTTGCACTTAGAAATTCAGTTTATTTTGTAACACCAATATACATAAATATTTGTACTACTTTATACAAAGTAGTGATAACAAAAGAATGTAAATGATATGGAGGTTGTTTGAAGCCCAAATTCCCTAACTTTTATATTGCATCAATCAGAAAACTTTTAAAAAATTTCTGTAGGGTTCAGAAGATTTATTTGGCTAATTATATGCTTAGAAAAACAGAATATATTATCACAAATCATAAAACGTGGGGCGTGAATAACATTGAAAGCAAGGAAGGACATAATCTTAGGTTAAAATATAGTCCATCCAAAGAGAAGCAACTATATTAGTATATTTCAGTTAGTCACTATAGCAGTTACCCCCAAACCTAGAGGCTTAACTGACAAAGATGTATTCTGTTACAGTGTCCGAGAGTTTGAAACCCTGATGCAGCTTAGTAGCTTAGCTGGGAAGCTCTGGATCTCGAAGCAGCCATCATTTTCATTCCATCTGAAGTAGGATCTGCCTCCAAACCACTGACAGCTGTTGACAGGTCTCGGGTTCTCACTGGTGGTTGGCCAGAGGCTTCTCTCCCTGCCTTCCTATTGGTGCAGAACACAGCAGGACACCTGGTTTTCCTCAGCTGAGTGAGCAGAAAGAAAGATGTGCAAATGGAAGCCAGAGTCTCTCATAAGCTTCATCTCAGAAGGGGCAACCCCGTCCTGTTTTTCTTTGTCCTGCTTGTTCTTCCAGTCCACACACAGGGGTGACTACCAGGAGGTGGGGACCGAGGGGCCCCCAGGCTGCCTTTCACAGAAGCCTTAAATCAGCCTTTTTTATGTCCTATGGTACCTCATGTCAATGAATCTCTGGGACAAATTAAAGGAGAGGAAAGAAAAGAAAGACTTCTCAGAAGCAACACTGAACTATGTATTCCCTCATGAAAGAGACATTCTTAGAGTCACTTTTAGGTAGAAAACCATAGCAAAAAGGACTGGGTCAGGAGTGGCAAGCTGCGCCACTTGGGATGGAGGGCAAAGAGGAGACAGGTCAGAGCAAACAGCACGGCGGACGCACCGAAGAGCCTCCCGCACCACACTGGGCGGCGGGGCCTTGTTTTGCAAAAGGTATTTTAGAAGATACTGGGGGAGTGCTTAAAGTCTTCTTGTCACTTTTATGAAAATGATATTTGTGAATTTATTAGTTAAGAGAAAACTGCTTTGATTAAAAAAATTAAGAGCTCAGAAGGTACATCTATATTTGTTGTTTAATGCTTAGATGTATGTAAAGAGTACATCATTTAAAATTAATTTTCTAATTTACAAATAAGGAACAGATCCGAGACCCTTTCTGATATTCTTGTCGGGGGGGCGCCAAATGTGTGCTTTTTACAAAAATAATTTGTCATAACATCTTGATAAAAAATGTTTAAGGGGACAGAGGTAAAACATGTAATAAAACAGGTAAGATTAGCCTCCTCTCATCAGCAAAATTAATCTCTACCCCCTCCATTATGAGAAGTTTTGACATGAAGTCTTGGCTGTAATCAGTGACGTTCATTCTTAACAAGGTTTGCCACGTGTAGTTCTGATGGTGTTTTCATTAAGGGACAATTATCAGTGACATGTCACTCATAAAAATGCCTGAGAAGCTCCATTCATTCCCATGGTGATCCTTTTTATGGCTTCTTCAATGACTCCATAAAGTGCACAGGGTACATTTCACTTGCATGTGTGCACACACACACGCACACACATGCATGTGCCCAAATACAGCTCCACAGAGTACACCTTCAGAGTGTCTCAATACAGCATCCCTGGGAAGTGGCTTCTGGCCTGCAAATCACTGTGTTTCATTTTACTACCAGTATGGCCAGACTACCGTCACATGGACATCCAGGGGTACTTCCAAATATGCTTCCAGCATGTGATATAAAAACATTAGGCAAGCAATTTAACTATTAATCCAAACATCAATGTTTTCACTTAAATGTTTACTGCTTTCATCATATAACTAGTTTTCTTTGTTTCACATCTTGAGGCCACACCAGGAAGATGACATGTCTTTGTCAAGTCCAGGTCATCCTGTTTAGTACCTTCCTCACGAGTACAAGAATATCATTCCCATTGCTCTGGGATCCCTTAGTTCGAGAAAGATCAAGACCATCTGAGAGTATTTTTAATCTAAGGCGTCAACATTTTTGGCTACAGTTACCTTGTAATATGAAAACTGAAAACCCCTGCATATCTGCTGGTGGATTCAGGCTGTGCTATCGGTGAGAACCCTGTAGAGAACCCACAGCTGGTCATAGTCCAAAGCCCACGTGGAGGATGTGGGGGTGTCTGAGTAGCATTGCGCCTCTAACCTCTTCTAGTTTCTCAGGGTCAGAAGGAGATAAGGAAAATCTCTGTCTGTCTCTCTCTCTTTTTCTCTCTCTCCAGGGAGGTTGTCACTCCAGTCTGAGTTCTGTTTATAGCAGCTCAAGTGTGTGTTCTTAGATTTCTTTCAACAGCAGGGTCACAGGGCATAGGTCACCAGCTGTAGTTGCTCACTGCTTCTGCAGGAGCCTCCATCTTGCCCTTCTAGGCCAGGGGCTGAAAACGCACAGGCCCACAGAGATAACACCAAGGCGTGAGGCCAGCCAGGTGGGTCTGTGATGAATTCAGGAGCACTTGCCCCCCTAGATCATTGTGGCTACGTGAGAATAAGAGCCCAAGTATGCCACTGGATGTTTTAAAGAAGAACCAGAAATCCTGATATTTATGTGAAATCTCATGTCTTAAATATTGACCACTAACTTCTATGTTGAGTTCCTTTATGGAAGTCAGCCACAACGTGTCTGTAATACAAATAGGATCAATAAATTTTAAATAGCTGTAGCTCACTTCATATGATGCCTACCCATTTCAAGGGTGATCATGAAAAAAAATGTCAGTTTTTCTGTTATTTTCCTCTTAGAGTTCTCCTTGACATTTACACACAATGATTATATTTCTTCTCAACAGTGTGCATGCCCCAATATGGTTACAGATAAGGAAGGCCATTGTCAAGGACTGTTATGTCCTTCTATTAGAATAATTGATTTCTATCCATTTGGCATTTTTCAGAACAGGTTTTTCTGGCTTTATTTATAGAAGGAACTGACAAATTCTACCTCACAGAATGCTCTGTCAAAATAACTTCATTAGATATTGTGTTTAATAATCAAACAAAATCAAAGTCATACGTAAGACAGCACAAAAATGTGCTAAAAACTGATTGTTGCTAATAAAGGTCACTAGGTATGCATCATTACCAAAACACAGCATGTCCTACAGTGCAATCCAGAAATATATAAAGTCATTGCAAAATGCATTCCTCATTTATATACGTGTGTGTGTGTGATTTCTCCATTGTAAATTATGAACTATTGGGGGGGGTTCCTATTAGCAAATTGGAAAGCTAGTAAAGTCATGTTAGGATAGAAAGGAAAATCAATATCTAAACATTTGTAACTACATAGTAAAACTTCAGAATAAATAACCATGTTCTGCCAAACAAAAATAATGATATATAAAAGGGAAGGGGAGCTGAATTAAAGCAGTCAATAGTATAACTAATATTGATCAGTAAGTCGAGAGTTCTTTTCTGATTCTGAGTCGGATGGTAACAGGTCGTGTAGGTGGTGATGGCTGTAAATAAAATGATTGATATGGTTATTTTGATGGTTCCTTCCAGTTTTCATTCTCTATGATTCATGAGCCCCCACCCTCCAGTCAACTTTTCTGAGTTTCTCACACTGTTTCTGCCAAATCTTCCTCTATCGATTCTGCCACTGACTTTATCCTTCGAGTGGTTCAGTTTTATATAGAGTGTATGAAAAACACTTGGAAAATTCTTTGAGTTATTATTTAAAGACAAGTGAAAACTTGCCTTAGTGGTGCTTTTTAATTTGTAAAAGAAAATATAAATCATTTTAGGCCCTGGCTGGTGTAGCTCAGTGGATTGAGCGCGGGCTGGGAACCAGAGGGTCCCGGTTCGATTCCCAGTCAGGGCATATGCCTGGGTTGCAGGCCAGGTCCCCAGTGAGGGCCATGTGAGAGGCAACCATACATTGCTGTTTCTCTCCCTCTCTGTCTCCCTCCCTTCCCCTCTCTCTAAAATAAATAAAAATAAATTAAAAAATCTTTAAAAAAAAAAAAAAAAAAAAGAAAATATAAATCATTTTAAAGAAACTATCCAGCTCTAATTCTGAGAAGCCTGATTGTATTAATTCCCCCTTTTATACTCATTTATTCATTCTTCAAACATTTATTGAGTGTATACTATATTCAAATACTATGTTGGGTTATTTTGGACAAAAATAGACCCAGACCCTGATAAATTAAGTAGATATGAACCCTAATGAAATTTACAGTCTAATGAAAGAGACAGATATGAAACAGTCATTAATAATGGAGAAAATGTTATAAACAGAAATTCATGAGGCTAATGGCATATAAAGGAACCTTAGCAAAGTAATTAGGCTTCACTGAGGAGAGGACAGTTGAGTCGAGGTCTGGAGGATGAGCGGGTTGAGGTGGGAAGGCACAGAATTCTAGTCCCACTGACAAAAGGGAGCATGACAGGCATAGGCAACTGACAGAAAACTCATAGACTAGAGCGGAAAGAACAAGGGGAAGAAAGTATGATTGGAAATGCAACAGAGAGGTGGCGCCGAGTGTCCTCAGAGTTAAAGGACATGTTGAGGTCACTAGGGAGATCATGGAAAGAAAGAGAAATAGCTCCATGGGGAGCTATAAAGGAAATCAGGTGGTTCTGCTGGACTTCTATATTATGACTTAATTTAAAAGTAAAACAGAAGAAACCACAAAACTCTCATACATCCACTGTTCTTTTCTTTTATAATCATTTTAAATAGTTTAAAATGTAAATTATTTCATCTTTTTCTATATATTGGCGCCAAACTGCCTTGAGCATTTGTCAGGGAATATAATAAATCTGAATGGATGTTTAAGCTCACTTTGAAAAAACATTAAATTAGTCCTTAAGTTATTAACATTATTTACTTATTTACTTAGAGAGTAGGGATTCTACTTAACAATATACAAAATTTGTCACTTATAAATTAATGTTTTCTCTAGCATTAGGATTTCACCAATATACATGAAAAAGCTCATATTTAAACACTCATGTACAGGATATTTAATGTCATATTTTTAATAGCAAATACTGAAAATGACTTAAATGTTCATCAATAGAGATTAGACTAACACTAGTCTCTCTGCACACTAGAACACAACTTAGCTGTTAAAATAAACATGATGGACCTTAGTGTATTAACATAGAAATTGTGGCAAGATATGTTATTTTTAAACATGCAAAATGCAGAAATATCCATAGAGTGATCTATTCAGTCATGCACAAGTTTGTCTGTGCACGCACGCAGAGGAGGCTTTTAGTAAAATGGCTTTATGGGCAGGGTTTTGAGATGAGAGTATAGGCTTTTTCACATTTTATTCAGCACCTCTTGATTGTTCTGGAAATTTCTAATGTCAACAATATCTGCTTGATGCCATCATGAGTCATTTAAAATTTCTTCACTTTTTATTTAAAAATGGTAACAAAATCTATTTTAGGGGAACATACTGAATATTTTGATAAAATAATACAACATTTTCTTAGTTCATCTGTGTTATTGTTTACTGTTTATTTTAACCTATTCTAATTATGGGCTTATTAATTTATATTCTGCTTTAAATAAGCTCTTGCCCAAGGGCTCTGGGAATTTAGGTTAGCACCTTATGTGAATGGTAGATATATAATAAATGCTGTTGATTATATGATCCAAAATGCTCAAAAAGAGCATAGATTCAAAAATAGAATACCATGGCTTTACATTTTACCTTTTTCAATAATTAGCTTATAATCATGGGTATATTACAAAACTGCTGAGTTTATAGGAAAATAAAACTAAGATACAGTTCCAATCATATGGAAGTTTAGTAATGATTATAGGGTATATCATTTTTAAAAAGAATGTCACTGTATTGTTGCATATCATATTTAATAAAATTAAGATCTCTTCCTCATCTCGCTTTGTGTAATTGGCATTTTTTAGTCTTTTATAAGTCATCAAGTCTTCCTCACAAACATTTAAACACTTTTGTCTTTTATACATAAGTAATTCACTGTCGGAATGAAAAAGAAATGCATGGCCCAAAGATAAGCTGACAGAATGTGGAAATTTCCCTCCCATCCAATGACAGTGGGATTGGCTTAAAAAATTAAAACTTAAAATTATTTTATCAAACATTTTTATCACTTGTCCGTATAAATATATGCTTAAGCAGAAAAAAAAAGACACAAACTTTGCTTCCAAAGGAGATGTAAGCAGCGGTAGGCAATGTGTAATTTCAGCGACCAGTAGGATAATGTAGTCCAATTAGGACTGCGAGTAATTGCTGCTAATCTGAAAGTATTAGAGTCACTTTCCCTGCCACCATGTGGTTTACTACTTCATATTCCTCAGGTGCAGGGTTGAGGGAACTGCATTTCCTGATATTTTGGTGGTGTTCATGGACGTGGGTGGTCAGTTTATCTTGGTTTCATTTTATTTTAAATTATTCATTGGTTTTTAAGTCGGGTTCAGAATTTAAGCTTTAGCTACCAGCCAGAAGGTTATTATTATTATTATTAAATGTAGAATTAAATCATGAATTTAGGTTCATAGGCTCTTCGTAATATTGCCTTCGCCCATTGGACTAATTACAAAACCACAAGCAGCAGGAAAGATAAGAAAGTGCAGTCACTCATATATTTGTAATGTTGACATTTGGCGTCCAGCTCCGAAGTGGATGTTTACACAGTAGCTGTCTTTAATATCCTTTCCAGTAGGTTATATATTATTCCTGACTTGAATATCTCAACCTATACACCACACAATAAACGAACAGCTGTTAACCTATGCATAATTAAACATATTCCACAAGGCATTTTAGGCATTGTGAGCATATCTATCCACTCATTTTCAGAAAATCGTGCCACTCCCTGGCATGGGATTGGAGGTGTCCGATCATAATGAAAGTCAGTGAAAGCTGAAGACTAGTAAAGTGTTAGCTGTAACCCCTTCGCTCCATTGGAATACGTCGGGAAGCACAGACTGCATCGTCATGGAATTTTCACACATGGTGCCATTCCATTTGTTAGTGGTCAGAGAGGGGATACTTGGCATTTGAAACTCCACCACAATATTAAACTCATTATCATGTGAATTGATAATGTCTAGTACAAGGCTTTTTTAAAATGGCTCGCTGTTGGTGTGATTTTTATTAAAGTCATCTAATTTTGATTTTCATTTTAGGTATGTGTTCCATGGAGTGGCAGATAATAGTGTACTCCTTCTTGTTTCAGAGAACAGATCATGTGATGCCTATACATCTCAAGTTGTCTTTTTTGGGGGGGTAAAGATTTTATTGATTGATTGATTGTTGTTCAAGTACAGTTGTCTCCATTTTCCCCTACAACTCCTGGTGCCCCACCCTGGATCCTATCCCTCTTTGCCTTTGTCCTTGTGTCCTTTATACATGTTCCTTGATCCCCTTTCCCCTTGACCCCCGTTATCCTGTCCCACTTCCCCTCTAGTTACTGTCAGTTTGTTCTTTATTTCAATGTCTCTGGTTATATTTTGCTTGCTTGTTTGTTTTGTCAATTAGGTTCCACTTATAGGTGAGATCATATGGCATTTGTCTTCCACCGCCTGGCTTATTTCACTTATCATAATGTTTTCAGATCCATCCATGCTGTTGCAAAGGGTAGGAGCTCCTTCTTTCTTTCTGCTGCATAGTATTCCATTGTGTAAATATACCACAGTTTTTTGATTCATTTACTGATGGGCATCAAATTGTCTTCATGCAAAGACATGTTTAGTAGCAGGGAAAAGCTAAAATAAATCCAGGAAAACAGAGGAATTTTTCAGGGAAACCTAGATTAATAGGCTCAAGAGGTTGGGATCTGGCTTAAAAATCAGAAAGGCCTGAGGTTTTCTCTATCTTTTGCCTTTTCTCTCCTCTGTTATACTGGCATACAAAGTAAACATCATATGGTAAATTACATACATAGTTTTCTCTGTCTCAAAGCTGCTGAAACTCTATGTATATATGCTTTCTCTAACTAACGGCTTAAGGAAACCTCTGCAGTGGGTGGTAATTTTAGCTGACAATACTGTCTTCCTAAAGTGGCAGTGGAGAAACATGAAAATTATGTAGGAGTGTCAAATCCATGATTTAGGCTGGGCGGTGTCAAACATCTGCAAACAACATCGCTGGAACATCCATTAAACAAAACCGCATTTTAAAAGAATGTAGAGTTAGCATAACGTGTAGATTCTGGAAAAATTAGGTAAAAAACTTTCTTATCTAGACTAAACTAACGGCTTAAATAGTCAATCTGGTCAATGATTGTGCTATGAGATTCTGTATACAATCTCCTAAATTTTCTTAGGGATTTCTGTGATTCTTTTTGTTGCAGTATTGTCTTAACTGGATGTCAAGTAATAATAACCTCTGGAAGTGCCCATGTTTTATCATCTTTAATTTCAATATTAAATAAGAACAAATGCTTCTGCAGAGTTTAATGTATAAAAATCAGCAGGTTTATGATTTTAAAAATAACTATGTTATTTTCAAATATATAAATATAAAATTAACTATGTTAATTTGCTTCAGCAGTTCAAAATTTTTTTAAATATAAAAATTGAGATTAGTAAATATATTCTAATTATATGTACAAGAATCAGATACATTTATATTAATTTTTGTGTAAGTACAATTTAATCTTTAATGAGCCACTTCCTTAAAAGATAGTGACTAGAATCTATTAAATTTAAGTTTACTTTTCACAGTGCATAAGTGAAAGAACTCTCTCCCAAATGTAAAAAGAGTTTAGTATTTAGCAAATTTAAAGTATTTAGTATTAACAACTCAAATGAAAGTTAGGAAACATAAGATAAATGTAACTTTTTTAAGTTTAAAACAATAAATTACACTTTTTAACTTTACAACTGAGAAGTAATAAAACCAATAAAATATCAGGGTGGGATCTAGAATAATGATACAAAAGCCATCAGATACAAGGGGTAGTATCTGAAATACATCAATCAGTCAATAAAACTAACTCCCTATCATAGCCCAGTGCCCACTACAGTGTTTTTCTACCTCTTCAATGCCCTCCCCTACAGACATCTGCTGCCACAGGGCCTTTACACATGTTATTACCTTTGCCTCAGAGTCTCATTCTAATTTCTCCCTTGTGCTACTCTTGTGCTTAATCACTTAGGGTAAGTCAAATTTCTAAATAAAATATACTCAGGGAACATCAATCTCTCTTTTATATTGCTATCACAGAGGTCGTTTTTTAACGTATTTTTGTGCTGGTTTCATACAGGGAGCAGCAAAAACATTGCAGACATTTTTGTAATCAATTTATCACAGACTTAGAGGGTTTAACTGTCTTTTTTCCCAGTCATTCCTTATGAGGACACATTTGTGGAAACGATGAGCCCACCAGAGAAAAGATTAATAATTATAAATATGACTCATGTTTATATAGAGCTTTATATTTTACTAAGCCTGTTCTAAGTCTTATTCTCATTTGATTCTTGCATAATCTCATGAGGAATTTAGGAAAGTTATTTATTCAACAAACATTTTAAGCATCTATTACGATGCAGTGTTCTAGGAATACAAATATAAAAATAAGCAGCAATTTTGTTTTCTACCTTTAGGGAGTTCCTTCTTCCATTTTTTTTAATTGAGATGAAATTAGTTAATAACATTGTAAGTTTTAGGTATACAACATTATTATTTGATGTCTGTGTACACTGTAGAATGCTCACTCCCAAAAGTCTAGTTTCTATCTGTTGTCATGTATTTGACCCCTTTACCCATTTTACCATCCTGTAACCCCCTTCCTCTCTGGCAACAACAAAATTTTTGTCTGTATCTATGAGTTGAGTTGTTTGTTTGTTTTGTTTTGTTTCTTTTTTGTTTTATAATCGACCTATGTGTAAAATCATGTGGTTTTTGTCCTTTTCTGTCTGACTTATTTCACTTAGCATCATACCCTCAAGACCCACCCATGTTGTTTCAAATGGCAATATTTCACCTTGTTTTATGGCTGTGTAGTTTTCCATTTTACATACGCAACGTATCTTTATCCACTCGTCTCTTGATGGGTGCTTAGCTTGTATCCACATCTTGATTATTGTAAATAAGGCTACAATAAACACAGGGGTACATATAGCTTTTCAAAGTAATATTTTTATATTCTGCATCTAAATACCTTATAGTGGAATTGCTGGATCAGATGGTAGTTAGTAGTTTGATTATTAATTTTTTGAGGAACCTCCATACTATACACCTGTTTACTTTCCCATCAATAGGGCACAGGTTGCTGTTCTCTCTACAGTCTCTCCAACACCTATCTCTTGTCTTTTTTGATAATTTTGCCATTCTAACATGTGTGAGGTGATACCACATTTTGGTTTGATTTGTGTTTCCCTAAATATTAGTGATGCTGAATGTCTGTTTATATACCTGTTAGCCATAGGTATGTCTTCCTTGCAAAAATGCCTATTCAGATTCTTTTCGCTTTTTTAATTGGGTTGTTTGGAGTCTTTTTGTTATTGTTGAATCATATGAGTTATTTTTTTTAATATCAACCCTTTTTGGAAATATCATTTGCAAATGTCCTCTCATATTTGGTTGGTTGCCTTTTTGTTTTGTTGATGGTTTTTGTGAATTTGACTCCAGAGGCAAGGGAAAATAAAAGAAATGGGCTTACGTTAAACTCAAAAGCTTCTGCACAGCAAAGGAGACCATCAGTAATGCAAAAAGGGAGATACTTTGGGGGGAAGGGGAGGAGATACATAATAACTAATGATACAATGGAGGGTAGGTATGTTCAGTGTAAGAGAAGACTGGTGTGTGAATGGGAACAGGAATTCTACCTGAAGGAGGTAAAGTAGTGGCAGGAGCCCTGTGATCAGAGGAACAACATGAATAAATGAACACCTGACAGTGTATGGTTTGTGTTGCCCAGAACTCAGAGACACAGAGAGAGGCTGAAGGGATACTGGCAGAAGAGAACACAGCTCTACCTGTCTCGTCCCTGCATGTCTGAGTTGGCTCTGCTGTCAGGCAGGCTGCCCCATGCTAGTGACAAGCAGTTCCAATCTCACAGATGGTCCTCTCAACATCTCCAATAAGATTCTCAAAATCGTGTCTCCTGGGCTCCACTTGGGTGAACCAGCCACTGTGCTCAAGGGCTGTGGTCTGATTGGACACATCTAATTAAAGAAGCCCACTTCAAAAGTCAAGTGTAGTTTAGGCGTACCCAAATCACATGCCTTAAAGCAGTTGTCCTCAAACTTGAGCACACATTTGACTCCCCTGGAGGGCTTATTAACACACAGATGCTAGACCACCTCCCAGTATCTGATTCAGCAGGTCAGACTGTATTTATAAGTTTTAGGTGATGCAGACACTGCTGGCCCAGGGGCACCCTTAGTAAACCACTGCCTTACAGAATTGGGGGGGGGCAGTGTCCCACAAAAAGACCCCCGAGTGCTGTTACCTGAAGACATGGACTGAATTTCAGGCAGGCTGAAACCACAGATTTAAAACTATGGCCATCTGTGAAAATTTGGAAGACTGTGATAATTGCTTACAATACACCCCTTTTCCCTTCTCCTTGACTGTTTCACCTTCAGCTATTGGTAGCTTCATAATTTTATTCTGACTATATCAGGTTGCTTCACACACCAGATCTTTACCATTCTGAATCCAAACATGCGTTCTTTTCCTGCTTGCCTCAGAAGAGCCTGATCCAAAGATCTGATGGTTGCATGTTCATTAAAAAATCACAAAACAGATCTAGATTTCTGAGTTTGAGGGCCTTGTTTGCCTTTTATATGACCTTGGGCATGTCACTTAACATCTGTTAAGGCTGAATGTCCCGTATGTATAATGTTGATGATAATAGTATAATAGTAACAGTTGTAGATTATTGTGAGGATTCAATGAGGTAAGATATGGAAAGTGCTTTGAACAGATCCTGACACATAGTTAAGGACACCGTAGACCTTCGCTCATGTTAAAAATTGTCTGTTGCCAGTGGCTTTAAAGAATTAGAGCTTATGGATTTTAGAAGAGAAAGTGTCTTGAGCCACTGACAGAATTCAAGCCCTTTCGTGAACAGTCAATATCCTCACATGTGAAGAATTAAATGATCTGACCAAGGGCAAAGGGTTGGTTAATGGGCTCAGAACTCATGCTCCTTGTGCTTTGCTGCTATGCCACCTGCCTCCTTCTTCCCAATGCAGCATGGCTTCCCATGGAAAAACCACAAACTGTAGAATCACATGAAAACAGAATTTCATTTTCCCATGCTCTCGCCAAATAATTAGGTACTCATTTGTAGCTCCTGTTTTCTTATTTTTGAAATACGATTAAAAACAGAAACCATATAGGACATTTTGTGAGGCTGAATACAGAAATGCATGTAAAATGTCTAGCACAGTGCCTGGGGAAATATTCGTTTGGTGGTAAATATTTAGTTTCTTCCTTCTTTCCTTTTTTTTTTTTTATTTCCTGAAGTAAGGCTAGCATCTAAGCAGAAGACTTGGCCTGTTCTGCCAACAAGATGAATAATGATGGAAGTTGTAGATTACACGAGTGTGATTGGGGTAAATGTTCTCTTACCACATGGCATTCAATGCCCTACCGAGCACTTCGCTCCACGACCATGCCCTTCTGTTATCTGCAGAACTGCTGAGTGTAAGTGTTAATGGCCAGCGTTTAATATGCCTGACATGGTGCTAAGTCCTTGACAGGCAGTAATCCGCGTATTTCTCATCCTGACACTAGTAAGTTGGTACTCCTATTAGGCCAGTTTGTCAAGAAATAGGATTCTTCACCAAAGTCTCAATGTTGTTAAAGCCCGGCTGTGACTTGGCTTCCATCTAACTGATTAGGGTCTCTTGTGCCATGGAAGGGTTGAACACAGGGCACATGGTGAATGACATACCTTGCCCGAAATGACTGTTTTGAAAGTGAATTGAATTTTAGTTGTTAGTGTTGGCTTCACTTATATCCAGACATCTCCATGGGAATAGTATGAGAAAGATTGGAAATAGCATCTTGGAGACTATATATCGGGACACCTCTCCCTATGTGGCACATTCTCTCTCATGTACTGGCCTATATCGGGTATGGAAAATTGGAATGCCCTGTTGTTCTCTTGCCTTTGGCTTTGTAGGGAAAGTTTTATATTCTCTCCAAATGCCTTTATTCATCTTCTTCATTTGCCTGAATCTGATAGATTCTTCAGACTAGCTTCATTGCCTACTTTTATGAAGCCTGCCAAGGTCACACTGCATTCATCACTGCTTTTGGACTTCTAATTTGCTAAATGTCTTAAAAATTGTTTATTTAACAATGAATGTATGAATTTGAAAAATAAAATAAAGGTCAGCAAAAAGAATAAACACAATTGCCTGTGATTTCACCAGTAAGAAGGAAGGTATACTTCATTTGTATACATGTGTATGGGTAAAGAAAAAAAAAGTATATATTTTTGAACTAATGGAAAAATACAATAAAGATTAAATTAAAAAATAAATAAATAAATGTTAAATAGGAAATTAGAAAATATCCATTATCCGGTATCTTTCCCATTCGCTGAACATTATACTATATAATAAAATGTTAAAAATATGACTAGTTTCTTTTCATTTGTATGTTTACATGGGCCTTACTAGTCAGGTATAGGTTTTTTTTTTTTTTTTTTAAAGATTTTATTTTTATTTATTTTTAGAGAGAGGGGAAGGGAGGGAGAGAGGGAGAGAAACAGCAATGTATGGTTGCCTCTCACATGGCCCTCATGGGGACCTGGCCCACAACCCAGGCATGTGCCCTGACTGGGAATCGAACCAGGACCCTCTGGTCCCCAGCCCGCGCTCAATCCACTGAGCTACACCAGCCAGGGCAGGTCAGGTATAGGTTTTTATGAGACATTCTAAAGTAATGAATAAATAGCAAGACATGATTAGTTTACTGTCCACTTATTTATAATCTTGGGCAAATTACTTCTTCTGCTGTTTTTATGGGAAAAAAGTCTTTAATTCAAAGGGTTATTTTTAGAATTAAATGAAAGAATGAAAATAAGATAGGTCATATAGTGCCAGGCACATAATGACCATTCAAAACCATTAATCATTAGTATTATTTGCATTATCATTATTTATTTCTTCATTCAACATATGTCAGTTATGTGTCCAGAAATATGCTGGATCTCACTTAACTTCTAGGGGCTTAAAATCTGTTTAAAGCATTTTCACTAGATAACAGTATTTCCATAAGTGACAGCAGGATTAAATAGATAAGCATGTGGCAAATTAGAACCGCCAAGACTTTAGTCTTAAAAATGAGGTGGTGCTGCAAAAAATTTAAAAAATATCACAGAGAACAAAATTTCCTATATCTCATTGGAGATAACATAATGAACTATTCAAACTTGTAACCCGTAACCTCAGAAATTTTCTTTTATCTTCTGGATACTATAGTAGTTTAAAAAAAAAAAAAAAAAAAAAAAAAAAAAAAAAAAAAAAAAAAAAAAAAAAAAAAAAAAAAAAAAAAAAAAAAAAAAAAAAAAAAAAAAAAAAAAAAAGCCCTGTCACATCCAGCCACAGTCAATTAATTCCTGGAACTGGATTAACTACGAGAAAACCAATTCAAGTAACGCGAGACTCACCAGCTGTCAGGCAGGGTTAGTCTCCTTGGAGGGACCACATACATATTTTGTTGCCAGGGAAAACAGCCTAAAACATGACCTTGTTTCAGAGCACCGGTAAATTCCTGCCTCATTCGTACAAAACCTTCAGACCTCCAAGAAGCCAGAGGGGACTGATTAAAATTCATGCCTAGCAGAAACAGCATCTGCAATCCTCACCACACTCTTGTACACAGTATTCAAAAGAGGATCCCAAGGACTTAGCTATTGTCTCAGCTCTGCATTTGAACTCTGTTTATGTACAAACATAGAGCAGCTAGTATTTTACAAAGGGCATGGGTGGTTACAATTAAAGTACTCAGCATTATCAGATGCCCCTATGCTGGCATCTGTTCCATTCTTTTTGTACCTGAAGCCTTGGTTGGTAGGTTGAAAATGCAGTTGAATTCTGTTAAACAGTGTGGAAAGCGGGGGTTGTATAAACAACCTTGAGTGTGTGTGTGTATGTTTCCTAAAGACCAGAAAAGCAAAAAGAGTCTATGAAAAGAAAATCTTAAAGCAAATCTGTGGGTTACTATGCCCATCTGGGTCTTCATTGACAATGTTCCACTAGATAATTTGACTGGAAACACCTGTTGTTTTCTCTGCAGAGCCGTTGGGAAGAGAAGGTGTGCAGCCAGAGCTTAGTGATTAGAACATGTGGTTGTTCCAGGAACCTGGGTAAATCTAGTAAAGCAAGGGTGTAAATACTGGAGTACACGTCCTTTGTCAATTCCGTGCTAGTTTTGGAGAATTTTTGGCGCAGTGCTTCCTTGCAGTTGGCACTATAGACTATTTTAATAATGTTTACACTCTGGTTCTGCTCCCTATCTCAACAAGCTGTTAAGAGAAGCCACATTTAAACAAGCATCCCTGTATCTTTTGCTGTGTCTTGAAGAGGGTGGCAGGCTGTTCCCCAGAATAGTCTGCAAAAGATCTTCTCCGAATAAACAACTTTAATGCTAAGCAAAATGCCACATATGTAAAGTAGGTATTGCTGGATTATGTAAAATGCTTTTTTAAAAGATGAGGGAAAACGACTTAGTATCAAATAAATCTGTCAGCATGGGGAGTTCCAGAAATAGTTGTAAAGGTAGTTTGAACTGCTTGATATTGCAATTACTATTTACTTCTTCAAATTAACCTCCATTATCTTATGAAAGAATCTTAAGAATAATTTATTTGACTCTCCAGGGGCTTGTGGCCATATCATGAATAGATGTTTAAAAAGCCTGTTAAGAGTCTTCTAAAGCCTAATTTACTCTTTGTATCAAACACTTTTTAACTTATTGCTTATTCCCATCTAAACACCCCCACAACCCAAATTTCTCAAGAAAGCCTTTTTCTACATTAGTGTTAATGTATTGGCGGGCAGGATACATATAATTCACCCTGAGTTATGTGCATCAAGAGAAACAACAAAGTGAATGTGCTTTGTTCTTAGCAAGCTTACTCCATCTCTCAGTTACATAAAGAAGAAAACAATATGAACTAGCTCATCTTCTTAATTGGAATCATAGAATGAATGTTGAAATAGGAGAGTCCTTTAAATAGTACCCAGAAAAAAAAAAGAGGTTCAGAATGCTAAAACAAGTGACCCAAGGCTCACAAGGAGATATCTGGCAGATGCAAGCAATCCAAACAGCAATCAGTGCTTGATATTTCCAATTTTATTTGATTGTTCTGGCTCTTATTGCCTGATAATAAAGCATCAACTGAGCAAATGCTTAAAAATGTAGAGACCTAGGATTTTCCCTTAGAAGGTCTGCACTAACAGTTCTGGATTGGAACTTGAGAGTCTTTTGGACAAATGCCCCAGGGAATTATTATTATGATACAAATACTATAGAAAACTTTGTACCATATAATTTCGTCTTTAAAGATCAAAGAGCACTACTTATCATTTAAGCCTATACAAAAATCTCTAAAATACATGATGACATATTTATTTTTAAATTCTCTATATTTATATGTGAGACTTTGGAAAAGGTTTACATTTATACCTGTGTGATATCCATCAATAAGTCAGTTTTTCTGGAATCTACTTCTATATTTATTGGATTTATACATCCATTTTCTGTAATATGGCCATTTCCTAGACTATGTCTAGAGTTTTGACCATGAAATCAACATTCTATTTGGTAAGAGATTGAATCCAAAAATGCACCGAAACCATACCGACTGAAACGTGCTGTAGGAACTGATGGTAGGCAGCAGCAAAAACACTTGGCAAATGAATGAACTGCTATACTTGCATTGTGTAAACTTTCTAGAAATAAGGCAAGTTGTGCATCCATAAGAGATTAACACCCTTAAAAAATCACTTTCTCACAAAAAAACACAGGTTAAAAACAAAATGCGGGCCGGCTGCTGTCCATGGGGCTGATGGTTAACTTTCCGGGGAATGGCACACGATTCCACCCCCAGGGAGTTCTCCCAAAAGTATGAAAGGTATCTGCAATTATTTAAATAGACATGTTTGACGTTCAGGTAATTTTTAGGGGAAATAAGGACAAAAGCACAGAGTTGAGTTATTCTTTAAAAAGACAGACTGAGCCTCTGAGCCAACAGTTTCAGGGACTTCAGCAGTTTCAGGGACTGGGTACTGCTTGTGTGAATTGCGTCTGTACACCATCTCATTTGACAATTAAAATGGAAAAACGTGGAAGGAGCCACTGTTTATTTTTCTCTAGCTCCATCCATGTGCACTTCACTGAACAATAGCGGGGCATGGCGAACAAAGGCTCTGCCCCTGGAGCTTACAACCCAGCAGCAGGATACAATGCAGAACAATGCAATTCAGAACAAGCATGTGGTGATTAGCAACCCTTCCAAGTGGCATTCTTTGCAGAGTGGGTGTTTCTTTTGTTTTGTTTTGTTTATAAATCAGCGGGTAGGGGGAACATGTACATTAATTGAGAAGCCGTTTCATCAATAGGGACTTTGACAGAAGACAGAAGTCACCCTTCGGTGAACAGACTGAGGAGGAAAGAAGATTAGGAGAAAAGTGTGATCTGTAATTAAAGCTTTCAGGGCAGGCTATCTCTGCAGTGAATCGAGAACTGGAGAACTCCTGGAAATAACAAAGATAGCCACATTATAAAGAAGAGGAGAGGAACTAAGGCATTTAATAAAGAAGAGTTCCTTTCTAGAATTTTAGGAAAGAATATTGCTTTGAAAGCATGCAGAGAGAGCAAGCAGGGGCAAGAATGTGTAGTGTGTTCTTCAAAATTTGAAATTTTACTTCAGCCACACAGAAATTCTGTCAGGTATTTGACAAATGAATTCTAAGTTGGTTATGGAAGAAAGGATGTCATTTAGCTAGAATAGTATGTTGAGATGTCACAAATCCAGAGCAATGGCTGTGTGAATTCAAACATGTTTTAGAACATAAACCCAGTATTCTGTGTGTTGTCTATGTGTGTGCACAACATTTCAGGAAGAGCCTCTACTGGAAGCAGCAAGGTATTTATTTTCACTCTGTTAATAATGGCTAATATTTCTTGAGTGCCTACTACAGCAACGCACAGTTCTCAGCTTTACTTCTGTTATCTCCTTCACTCCTTACAGTTTCTCTGTGAGGTAGGTAATATAGCTATCATAAACTCCATTCAACGGATGAGTAAATTGAGGCTCACAGAGACTAAGTAACTTCCCCGAAATAGAGTCTGGCCTCAAAGTCAGTATAATCACAGTGCTGTGAATTTCTCTCCAAATCCAGATTCCTTTTCTCAAGAAAATCCATCCTTGATGGGATCCTTCTGTATTTTCCTAAATGTTAGGGAAAGCTAATTTACTTTGTGCTGTGCAATCCCATATACATGTGGGAATATACATCCATATTCTCCCTATGGGGTTTGAATTAGCTCAAATCTGCTATATGAATTAGTGAATTAGAATAAATAAGGTGATATTGTTTGTGCCAAGTACAATATATTTTACATCTGAAATTCTAGGTGAAATATTAAGAAATAGGAAAGAACACCGTGAATCCACTCAGCCCTCGTGAAAGAATAATGTAAAACTGGAAATTAAACATGAAATAGATTAAAGTTTGAGCCCATGAAAAATATTAGCAAATAGCTTTTCCTGTATTTGCTTCCTTGCAGAAAGCCTCAGAGTGGCTTATGGCAGCCAGTGTCTACGTAATACAACCAAATAGATTGCAGGCAAATGTAGAATTTAAATAGCTTTCCTATTGTTTATCCCAGATGTAGTGATTTTACAATGTGGGATTCCCTGCATATTTGTGAATATTTTTTAGGAGTTCCCTAAACTTGCTTTCTATTTTTTATGTCTGTTTTTTTGTCACTCCTAAGCAATCTCTTTACCCCAGGAGCTTTTATAAATTCTTAAATGTAAATTATTTCAGGTAATAGTATATTATAAAATACCGTGGGCCCTAGAGCACCTTGGACTTCTGATGGGCAGGAACAAAATCTGACTGCCATAGGAAACCTTCACTGTGAGAATTATTATGAGAGTCCTAAAAGAATTGACACCACTCATTTAAGAACATGAGAGAAAAATGCAAAGGACATTTAAGTAGCATGATTTCTCAGGAAGTGTAAGCTTTCATGGTACCTGTGTTCCTTGAGCTTGAATAACAATTTTTCTTCACATCTTCCCAAACCCAAACAAGTGCTTTACCAAATAAACAAACAGGAAGGGAGAACAAAATAAATTTTGTTAAGTACTGTATTTGCACAAGAGTCTCTAACACCCCCAACATGATTTTAAGCACATATGCATAGACTTAACTGTAATAATGTAGGCTGAAGTAACTATAGCAAAGGTGGGGGGTGGTAAAGCTAATTTAGGGAACAAAGGCCTTTAACTTTTGTTTCAGCTGATAAATTTTGTTTCAAATGTCTGTGGCCCAGGATGATTTAACCCCATTCACAAGCACAACTATCAAATTTTAGTGTTTCCCCATCCAACTCTTCCTGTTTCTCTATCCTCTTTACAAATTCTTTCTCATATGATGAAGTGTTTACTAGATTTTTCCTAAATTAAACAGAAAACACAGAAGTACCATGTTTCATTTCATACAACTATAGGGTCTCTATCCCTTCACAGATAAAAGTCCCAAGAGAACAGTCTGTATTTCTGATTCCACAATACATTCCTTTAGGCCCTGAAATAAGGGTCAGCTGTACCACTCCACTGAAATATCTTTTAAAAATATCATTAACAATTCCTTTTCTCCTTTTAAGTTTTTCCTAATTTGAGACATAATTTATATTCATTAAAAATCAAGAGTCCCTAAAAATTTTTGAAAATGTGTACATCATATTAACCACACACCTATATAGATATAGTAGTTTGCATCATTTCAAAACTTTCCCTCCTGTCCCTCGTCGGTACGATGGAAGAAATGGCTCTGAGCATATGGACAATGCATTCTGATTCCTTTCATTATAGATTACTTTTCCTATTGTAGACCTTAAAATATACAAAATTATACAGTGTGTACCTTTTGTGTCTGGCTTCTTTTATTCAGTATATAGTATTTTGGAATTTCATCAAAGTTATTATTTATAGCAGAAGTTCATTCTATTTTACTACTAGGTGCTTCCCATTAAGAGAACATACCTCAGTGTATTACTCCATTCTCTTGTTTGTGTATTTTCGTATTTTTTCCAGTTTGCGGCCACTCTGAGTTATGAGCATGCAGATGTTTCCTTGTGAATGTTTTCTGTGGACAAGATTGCTGAATCAGAGGATAGATGGCTGTCTAACCTTATAAGAACCCTCCAAACCACATTCCAAAGTGGATTACCATTCTACATTCCCACCAGCAATGTATAAAAGTTCTGGGTACTCCATATATTCACCAACATTTGGCGTTTTCGATCTTTTTTAATTTTGACCATTTAGCACATAGGTACAATGTGTTAATGGGATTTTCATTAGCATTATCCTAATGACTAAGGATGTCAAGCACTTTATCTTGATTTTAGTGTTCATTTGTGAAGTGTCCGAGTATTTTGCTCATTTTTATCTCGTTGGCTTTTATTATTTAGGTGCAGAAATATCCTCCTTCATACCATATACAGAAGTTAATTCAAAGTAGAGTATGAAGTGAAAGATAAAAATTACCAAACCTGCAAACTTTTGAAAGAAAAATTAGAAAAATATCTTCACAACATAGGTAGACATTTCTTGGATGGAACAGAGGAAAAGCATCTCCCACATTATAAAATAATGGTATTAGATTTAATAAAAATTGAAAACCTCTGCTCATCAGTAGTGACCACTAAGAAAATAAATAGGCAAACCACAAAACCACAGCAAAAATATTCACACTGCATGTATGTGCCAAGTACTTGTAGGAAGATAACTGAATTTTTTTAATTGTTAAAAATATGAATTTTCAATTCCTCCCTTTTATGACTTATTTTTTCACATCATTTGTCCCTGTTTGGCCAACTACTTCTTGAAAATAGATTCATTTTAGTTATTTTCCCATTTTTTATTCTAACTCATCTATTTTAAGCATTTTTGCTGCTTCTCCTTGACTTCTGATCTGTTACCTGAGATCATCTCCCTGGCTTTCAGCTTTCTTCTCTAACTCTGTCCCTGGGTGGTCTGAATTCTCGCCACGCTCTGTGTCATCTGTCAACCAGCAGCGCCACAACCACCATCTCCTTGGGTTTGTAGAACCCCAGGCTGACCCATTGCTTCAAATCTGCATTTTAGTGAGGCCCCCCGGTGATTCTTGCATGTACACTTTACAGCCTGAAAAGGAGTAGTGTTGTCACTTGTACATTTGGTTTCAATTGTCTTCTCGGCTGATAGTCTTACATGTTTAATACATGCCACTGGAATGTGGTCCAGATTTATATTGCGGCATGCTGAGTGTCTCCAGATGGCTGGCATTTAAGTAGGTATGTAAAACACAATATGTTCAAAAACGCTCATTTTTCTTTTTTATAACCATATCTTAGTTAATGAAGAGGTGAGTCAAATACTTTTTATTTGATAATATTAATGACTAAAATATTTTAAAGAGATCTTACATAAAACAAAAATGGTGTTGCAATGCACATTTCTTCATTCTATTAGTCTTGGAGGGCACAGGCTTAGTTATGGAGAGAAAAGAAAAAATAAGTAATAGCAAAAATATAATAATAAAAACAAATGGGGCCCTGGCTGGTTTGGCTCAGTGATTGAGTGCTGACCTGAGAACCAAAGGGTCGCTGGTTCAATTCCCAGTCAGGGCACATGCCTGGGTTGAGGGCCAGGTTCCCAGTGGGGGCGCATGAGAGACAACCACACATTGATTTTTCTCTCTCTAAAAATAAATAAATAAAATCTTTTTTTAAAATGGGGATAACATATATTAACTTTGTAAAAGAAAGATAATCATATATGATCTTTCATTCCAACTAAGAGTCCCAAACTCAAACACATTTTTCTGTATGCAACCCATTCAGCAAGTCACAGGAGAGAATATAAAACACTCTGGATTTGCATATGTTTATTACATGGTGTCAGATTATCAGATTTTTTCCCAATTAAAAAATACATCAATAAAAACTAAAATTAACAATTATGTTTTATTCAGTTATTCCCACTCACCAAGAAAACAAGCCATTTGACTCAGATGAGAGGAAAAAAATGCAAAGGATTTGATTTACATTATATTGTATAAAGACTAGAAGTTACTATTGAATTGCTTTTATGGAATTACACACATCCCTCAGGTGCTGAGTCCAAGGACAGTTAAGTTTTTACTGAAAATATTTTATTTCACCTAAAATGTCAGAATGTCTTTTCTAGTCATGGCGCAAAAAGAACTTTTTCCTCATTGTTTCTCTAAAGTGATGATCCAAATTCATGCATCTCACACTGTTTCAAGTGAAGTTTTGTGCCACTCCTGCCTCTTTTGTCTAAAAAAGAAAAAAAAATACAAAGAAAACAAAAAATAAATACATAATTGCCATACTTCAGCCTCTTCCTCCAGTAAGTTCATAGGGTAAAATATCAGTTAGCGTGACTGAGAAAGATAGTGCGTTGTTTTCATTGTGTTTGTGGTAATAATAACAATGCCTTTAGATGGCATTTATAGAGAGGTTCTGTTCCCTCCCTTTTCGGATCTGTAACTCATTAAATGCATACAACAGCCTTAAGATGATTAGAGAGTTACAGTGACTTTCTTAAGATGTCACAGCTGGAGAAACATCCGGATTGTCTAATTCCAAAGTCAATGCTATTAACTACTCTATCATAGAGGCGTAGAAATTGGTCTTTGGCTTTACTTCCAAATCTTTGATTTGGAGAAATAATTATTTTTTTAAGAGGGAAGTCTGTTCCCTCTGAATATCTAGAGGGTGAATTTTCTGTTCTGTGGAGTTAGAAGGAAAAACTCAGTCAGAGAAATAATAAAAATAATGATACCTGTGTGTGCTCTGTGGAGGAGAGAAGAATGAATTACTTCATGGTGTAAGGGTAAACTCAGAAAGAAGGGCTTCAGGTAATCCTAGGAAAAATTGTATTTCTGAGCAACATATGACCCTCTCCTGTGCCCCAGCATTAGGTCAAGAAGTATTCGTATACTCACTCCTAATAAGGACAGACATCCATATGTTTCTCTGTCTCTTCTCTTCTTTCTCTCGACTCCAACATTAATATGGACCCCAGATTTACCACTTGTACAACTATGCACAGGAGTGTTTCCAGGCAAGAAAACACAGTTTTCACACTTTGCTGGAATCCTAATCTTGAGCAGACACTGACCACATCCTCCCAGGGCTGCTGACAGGAGCCATGATTTTAGTCTGTATTCACCCACACAGCATCCCATCTTCTCGGGGAGGGCATTGTCATATAGTTGGGGCCAATGTTCGGGCAGGCTTTTATCTCGCTAGTCTATCATTGCAGTCCCATTGGACCTAGAAGCCTCAGGGGTTGTCCGTTGCACTCAGTCAGTATGGCCGTCACCAGCTTTTTGTAACACGCGGATCCAAAGGAGGGGGCCGGGGCAGGGGTTTCCATGGTCAGCATCCTGTCCTCCTATTACATGAGAAATCTGAAATAATTAATTGGAAAAAAAATGGAGAAGCCTTAGGTTTGCCGTGTTTGACCAGGTTATGAGTTTCAATGAAATGTTTATAAATTTCCAGTCTTCTTTCTAACTGCTCTCCAATCAAGTGCTCCTAAAATTTAAAGTTCAAGAAGAGCTTCTCAGGCTGAACATTGTTAGCTGTGTCTTTCTCAGAGGACAATACTTAGATTTGAGGGGAGAAATGACTGTAATAATGTAAAATGCATATGGAGCCAGTTAGCTCTATATATTTTACAGTGTCTACATTTCCCCACAGCTGGGACCTGTGATATTTTGTGAAGGGAATGTTCATTGATATTTTTAAATTTTATGGAACTTACTTTAGATATATTATATATTTTCAGAATATGTTCAAATAATTTAACTTTATTCTAGGGAGCTCAGAACTTCATTATGACTATCTAGTAAAGTGTTATGCTATGGTGATGCTGTGCAGTTTATGTAGTTTAGTAAGTCAGGCCTCATTCTAGGCAAATACATTTCATTCATTCATTCATTCATTCACTTATTCATTCTCTCTATCTACTTATTGAGATCCAGTTATTTGTCAAACACTATGCTCAGTAAACGTCAATGAATAAGCAATGGCTTTGTCTTCTTGGATTTAGCCTAACCTAAGAAGTGGATATAAATAGGAGAAATATACATACAAATACATCATTTCAAATTATTAAATGTCAAGAAGATAAAGAACAGGATGTCAGCAAGGAGAGGAGCATGGTTATCAAATTCAGATGGAAGAGTTAGGAAAAGATTCTGAGAAAGTGAAGTTTTTCCAATGAGATTTAAAAAATTAGGATTCAGCCAGAGAAAAGAAATATCATGTGCAAAGAACTTAAGGGGGGAAAGACCTCAGAGCTCCCAGAGACTAATCCAAGGCCACCATTGCTGTAGCAGAATACAGATGTGCAATTTCCAAAGGACATCCATGCTCTCTACATGTTTTATGAGACGCAAATTCTAATTGTGTCTTAGAGCAGGGGTGTCAAACTCATTTTCACCAGGGGCCACATCAGCCATGCAGTTGCCTTTGAAGGGCTGAAATAATTTTTGGATTATATAAATGTAACTACTCCTTCACTGTTAAGAAGTTGAAATTACATTTGGCCCTCTGAAGGCTACTGTGAGGCTGATGTGGCCCCTGGTGAAAATGAGTTTGACACCCCTGTCTTAGAGAGTGATTTACATTTTCTTAAATGAAAATAGTCTCAAAATTAAGGAAAAATGATTAAAAAAGAACTGAAGATTCTTAAGAAATAATGAGGATTTAGGTCAAAGGCAGATACAATTCACAAGTTACCTTTATGTTTGTTATTCACCATCAAATTTTCCCATAAATTACTTGAGAATTCCCCATGGAAGTGAAAGTGCGTCTGACAAGGAATAAACCAAACAAAATGATTTATGCCAATTGAAACCCCAAAGTCATTGTTTCTCAGATTCTCACCTCATTAGACCTCAGGAGCTTCTATAAAGGGATTATTAAACAAATGAATTGGTACTTTAGTTCCTGTGCACCTTGCTAGTGTGAAGACAATTTATATGTAAAACAAATTAAATTATGGTAAATTAGCATAAAATTTAGTATTATCATAGCCAGCAAGTCTCAAAATAATGTAAGTGTCTACTTGGGTTATTATGCAAATAAAAAAGGTATGTGTTTTCTCAAAGAAACTCCTAGGTTATTTTATTATATTATAGAAACAATTGTCTTTTGGAAAAGTGATCAAAATACATATACTTAAATTATGCTTATAATTTACTTTATGAATTACTTAAATAAGAATATAAAATATATTTTATTTCCTGGAAATTGGTTTTATATATATGTGGAGAGAGAGAAATGCATAGGATGTGTGCATTGCTTCTTAAATTCATCCTAAGCATTGAAAATCATTAGCCAATTAATCACATTCAATGCGTGCTATTCATAATATACCCATAAAATTGATCATTAAAACTCAGAGCAACAGATTCTAGAATATACGTGTACTCAACACAAAAAATTCTAGTGCCTGCTAATACCAGCATTATTAGAAAAGTTCTCCCTTGTTTTACTTTTTAAATGTAATTAGAAATTTGTTTTAAAATCCCCAGTGACATGAAATGTTAATATTGGTGCAATTAATGAAATGCTAATATTTATGAATTAATTGGTAAAAAAATCTTGATGAAAGGAAGCTAACAGAAATCATTTATGCAGACTCTACCAGAGGACAAGATTTATCCTTTGGTGAGTTGCTCATTTTGCTTTCAGAATGTTATTTAGTAAAATAGTCAGTGATATTTAAGTAAATTCTTGTTTGAAAGAGTCTTCTAAAACAAAGTTAACAAGCTGGCTTCCAACATAGATTAATTAATTGAAGATACTGGAGATTATGTTTCTCAGCCACTAACTCAGATGTGCAGAAAAAAACATTGTTATCCCGGCTGGTGTAGCTCAGTGGGTTGAGCGCAGGCTGGGAACCAGAGGGTCCCGGTTCGATTCCCAGTCGGGGCACATGCCTGGGTTGCGGGCCAGGTCCCTGATGAGGGCCATGTGAGAGGCAACCATACATTGCTCTTTCTCCCTCCCTTCTCCTCTCTCTGAAAATAAATAAATAAAATCTTTAAAAAAAACAAAACAAAAAACATTGTTAAACTTGGGGCTAGCCAGGAACACAGGAAATGGAATAAGATACCTTCCCTCTCCTCTTGTTTTTAAAGGTTTTATTTATTTATTTTTAGAGAGAGGGGAGGTAGGGAGAAAGTGATGGTGAGAAATAATCTGTGTGTGAAAAAACATCTAATGGTTGCCTCTCTCACTCCCACAACTGGGGACCCAGTCTGCAACCCAGGCATGTGCCTGGACCAGGAATCGAACTGGCAATCTTTGGTTTGGCAAGCCAACACTCAGTCCGCAGAGCCACACTGGCCAGGACTCCTCTTTCCTCTTTATTACTCTCTTGACAACACTCTTCCTTTTCTGCGCCATTTTCCCATTAATTCAGGGTCCAGTTAGAGTTGATTCCCATGGGTCTAATTTTAGCCCGTGTGGTGTATTAATATTGTATTGTGTAAAACCTTTTCCTGTAGAAGCTCTCTCTGTGGAACCAACCAATGTGAGATCATGAGTCAAATGTGAATTTTAACAAGGGCCTTTTGGAGATAAACTCTTATCATAAATGTACCCAAATTATTTTGAGGTATACAACCTTTCAATGGTGAAAACAATTTGTCAGCCTTTGTGATAACCCCTTTGACATGGGTTGGACCGCCTCCCATTCATAGGTAGGGACTTGAAACTCTGGCAGCCTTTGTAAGAAAGTTTATTACTCCCTCAAGAGATTTCTGGAAAGAGCAAGGTGGGCACAGGCAGGTCCAGGATGTTTTGAATGGCACTGAGGAAAGGGGTTGGACCTTTACCATGGGAAGAGGGTAAAGTTAGGAAATTTGCTAGATTCGGGTTGGCAAATTGCGAGGTTCGAATGTCCCACAGGGCCAAAGGAGGGAGCATGCATTTGCTTTCACTGGTCCGACATCAAAAAGTGGGGTCAGAATCTATTTGACTGGACTTCCCTGGGATTAGAGAACGCCGCAGCTCCTTACTCCAGAACGCACAGGCAGCTTCCTTACAGAGGCAGGTGAAGACAAAGCAGGATGCATTAAGAGAGTAAACAAATTTGAGGAACCAATATTAAGAATGCTGAGGTTCAGTCCCTTCTTGCCCTCTGTACCTCTTCCCTGAGATACATGTGGGGTCACACATAGGAGAGCAGTGCAGTGCCAGCACCTCGAGGCCCTCTTTCTAAAAGGCCGGAAATTGTAGCGGGTTGAAAAAGTTCTTCCACTCTTCTAAAGCTATGTGCTTATAGAATAATCACATTTGTAGAGCAGGAACTGATGTAAAATCTTCACAATAGATTTCAAAATTAGGTCTCCATGGGTACTCATGCATTGATGCATTTGTTCATTCTGCCTACTTTCAATGAGTACGAGCATATCTACTTGGTGAGCCAGGTACTCTTCCAGGTGCTGGGATACATTTCTAAGCAAGGTCAGTCACCTCCTGTGGAGTTTGGTATTTGTGAGAGGTGACAGAGTTTTTGTCTTTGAAGTGCAACCTTGGCTCTCTTAAGTGCTCTGAGGATGCAGAGGGCTTCACCTAGCCTGGGGGACAAAGGAAGGAAGCTCTTAGGATCGGCTACCCAGAAGCCCAGAAAGTCTCAGAAGAAGTTCATGCTGGGTGCAGGAGTTCCCATTTTCTAATTTTAGTGTTTAGGCAGCACTATATTTAATAGGCCAGATAGAAATAGGGCAAAAACCGAAATGGGCCTCTCCGCCTCTGTAATGAATTAAACAGTTTTTCACGGCATCAGCTGTAAATGACGCTACTGAACTGACAATTTCTTTCTTGTTTGGGCTTCATTTAAACTTCTGAATGGTACTATTAGAGATTAATCTCCAGTTAGGTATTCTGATAGCCCAAGAAATTGTCAAAGGGCTCCTCTGGCCATACTTTTTAGCAGTGAAAAGATATGAATTAATAATATTTTGCCATCTCTTCAGACCTTTAAACTCCTGTGACTGATGTCCAATCATTTAGCCCACTTAAACAGAATGTCACACTGTGAGCCTTGCATTCTGAATAGGTCACCGTAGGCTAGTGCTCATTAGTGTCGAGTGTCCATTTCAGAAGCTGCAGCAGTCACTCAGCCCCTGTGTTTTAAGGAAATAAGTAGAAAATTGTTTTCTCCCAAATGGAAGGGTTATAAAGACAGTGCCATATGTCATTATTATTGTTACTAAAAAATGTCACCTAGACGCTGCAGTGCTATACAGAGCCCCAACAGAAGGCCATAAAATCTTGCCGGGACAGTGAGTGAGGCTCACGCACGGTTCCCAGATGCACGGGACTGCATACAATAGAGTCCAAAGCCCCGTGTCGAAGGCAGGAGGGGCCAGGCCATCACAATTTATGTGAGATTCTCATCCACCAGGCAAGACATGAATGAATTAAGCAAGTATTTGCAGTGAAAATGTAAAGGGAATGGTTGGACAGAAATAATCTGAAAAGAATCTCTTTCATTTTGTTACTCTGAAAGATAGTCTGTTTCTTCCTTTTACTTTTTTTTTTTAAAGATGGTAATTTTACTGGACTATGTAAAGATGTTGTCATTTAGGAATGTGTTTTTTAGTTACCTTTTTCGCTCCTTTACCTGGTTTCTGTAACTATATTGCATATACAGGCTCTGTGAATATTAGCACAGTAATAAGACTTCTAAAGGTGTAAATATGGGTCTTGACTCATTGTACTTTCTAAATTGGGAATTCCTAAGGTAGAAAGGACTCATCAGTTGGTTGGGATTAGATAATTTGTGAAGACATCTGTTAATTTGGCTCCCAGGATTGCCACCCCACCCACTTCTGGTTAGAAGCACCTCTTTTCCTGTAGGGGACTATATCCCTTCCTCATCCCTGTTTTTCTGTGGTTTTGCTGGGACTGTCTATGGATGCAGAGAACTCACCTTCTTGAGCCAAGTGTAGATGTACATGTGGCCCAAATTACACCAATAAGACTCTATTTCTTCTGTCGTTACACTTTATATTTTTTAATTTTTAAGTTTTTTTCATTTGTTTATATTCAATATTATTTTGTATTACTTTCAGGTGTACAGTGTAGTGGTTAGAGAATCATCTACTTTACAACATGTTTTCCCTGATCTTTCCAGTCCCCCACCTGGCACCATACATATTATTGACTGCACTTCCTATGCTATACTTTACAACCCCATGACTTGTTTTATAACTACCAGTCTGTATTTCTCAATCCCTTCTCTTCTCACTGAATATTTTTTGGCTGTTATCTTCCTCCTTATGCTTTTCTTCCTTTGCCTCTCTCTGCTTTCTTCATTATTCTGTGTTCTAAGCTCACTCATTCTTTTTTATTTTTTAAAGATTTTAATTATTTTTTTAGAGAGAGGGGAAGGGAGGGAGAAAGAGAAGGAGAGACACATCAGTGTATGGTTGCCTCTCACATGCCCCCTACTGGTGACCTGACCTGCAACCCAGGCAAATACTCTGGCTGGGAATCAAACCGGCGACCCTTTGGCTCACAGGCTGTCACTCAATTCACTGGGCCACACCAACCAGGGCAGTTCACTAATTTTTTTGTCACCTGTTTAACCTGCTATTTACCCCATATATTGAGTTCTTAATTTGAATTATTGTACTTGTAGCTCTGAAATTTCCACTAGTTTTTTTTTTCCCCTAGGTCTACCAGTATTCTACCACTAGTTCTCTTATCCTGTCAACATAATAAAGTGATTCGGTCTGCTTCTAAACTGTATTGTTTCTGCTGATTGGGTTCACGTGCTTTTGTCTCCTGACATGGCTGCTTGTTTTTTATTTTGTTGAGCACTGCGTTTTGTAGAATTATTTGTAGAAATGATTTGGGTTCTGATATTGTTATCTTCTTGCAAACGGAATATGGGTGTTCTTTCTAACCTGTGGGAAATAAGCAGTCTTGGATTCCATCTTTTGGGGGTGAACTGCAAACCCCTGAAGTGGCTGTCTATTTCTCTTTTGAACTTATTCCTGAGGTGCAGCGTTTTGGTATTCCTACCCCAAAGCAGGGCAGAGAGGTTTTCTCTGCCTGACACCTTAGATACCAATATCTAGATGTCCATTTAACCCAACAACCACGCTCAGCCTATGGCTGTCCACTGTAGGATTGGCAAATAGCTTACAACAATGGCTTCAGATTCCATGATCACCTCCATGAGCCTGTATTTTTCTTGCCCCGTAATTATTTACTATTTCTGAGACCTTCTACTCTTTCAATCCGTTTTTAAACACGCACACATTAAATATTATAAACATCACTATATACAGGGTGGGGAAGAAGTAGGTTTACAGTTTTTAGTATGGAAAAATAATATAATTGTTAACAAATATAATACAAGAATAAACTGTATTTTGTGTACTTACAACTGTAAACCTACTTTTGCCATACTGTGTATATATTTATCCTTCTGTTAAAAGCTTTTTCAAAATATTTAATAGCTTTATTTCTGGAGTGTAAGTCTCTTATTTGGTTCAATCCATTTCCTATACTGCTACTATAGTTATTATTTTAGGATACTTGATTGTGCCATTTTCCTTATTAAATAGTTCATTAAATATTTTCATTCACTCATGTATTTCATTTCATTTAGAATATCTTAGGTCTTAGTTCATAATGCATACATAGGTTTTTATGATCTAATGTTACCCTTCTTTCCCAACTGGATATGCTGTCTTCACCCACCATCTGCATTACCATTCTAAGGCGATGAAATGACATTGCTCCCTCATGACAGGGAACATTCTAGTGTTCTCGTTCTCTCAGCTCATGCTGTCTCTGCTGTCCGAGTATGCTTTCACTGTTTGGTGGTCGAATCGCAGTCATCTTTCCAGACAGCTTTCCCGTCAACTCTTCTGCAAACATGGGCCTTCAACTGATCTCCAACACAGATCAAAACACAGGGCAGTGGGCGTTCCCTCCTCACTTTCCCACGTGAATATCCGTGAACTTATTGGTGAGCTACGCTAACCTGTTTCCCGAACACGCCCTCCTTCCATACTGCCATGCTCTTGCTCATAATAATCTCTTTGCCTAAAGAAGACCCAAGTTATGCTTCAAAGAGACTCTTGTTGATCCTTTTCTTTATTGCCCACAAAAGCTGAGTTAAAACATCATTTCCGAGCACACCTCAATTATCGTAGATTCTCGTCATTGTGACTTATTTCAAAATCGTTGGTCATGTGTTTTTCTTTCCTGGAGTCAAAGATCATCTCTTGTTATTTTTGCCCCAGATTTGAAATAATATTTGATGCACTCATAATGTGTTGCGATTAATATGTGATTGATATAAGAGTGAGCAAATCAGTACATAAAAGAGTGTATGAATGCATATAGTGTGTCTCCATTCAACTTGTTGTATTTTCCACAAATGGTTTCAGAAATTCAGTTCATATAATGGACCCAAAGTTCAGGTCATCACATTTTTATTTTTCATGATCATAGCGGGGAAAAGGGATGGCAAGAATTAATAAAAGACAGGGACAGTTCCAACACCTCATTTAGCTGGTATTTTTTTCTTGCTTCCATCAAAGTGTGACTAACAAATAGAAGGATGCTTTCTTCTCTCTATTTGGATTTTGCTTGTAAACCTAGAGTGGAGGTTTTATTGATCTGTGTAATTGTTGAATGCCCTCATTGCCCAACATTAGTGGACATTAGAATCAATTGGGAAAATTATCAATATTGCAGCTTTATGACCCTAAGTCTCTGGTTCAGTAGGGCAGGGTTGGGACCCTGAGAATGAGCATTTTATTAAGTGCCTTATGTAATTTCACTTGAAGAATTCTGCTACTGCCATTAAAAAAAAAAGTCTGCTGTGTGTGCAGTTATTGGCCTAGAAATAATGCAAATGACTGGACACAAAAGTAAACCCTAAATAATCAGCCAGCTGAGTTGTAGAAGGCTGGATAGAACCTATCTTAACTGTATACATTTGACATGGTAAACAAAATGAAGCTATCTTTCAATATCTAATAGCAACCAAAGGGGGCATAAATCCCCCGCAGCAGCAGGGGTGGGAGGGAATTGATCAATTGTGTTAGAAACCAATTAAATGTTGCTTAAGAAAAACAAGTCAGAGGAAGAGACAAACTTAAATTAAGAACATATGTTATCCTGAAAGGTATTTCTCTGGGCTAGAATCTACCCCAATCCCCACAAATACTTTATTTCTAATAATTTCTGTCTCCTTTTGTCTGCCTGCAATTTTTCTCAAGGATGATCTCTAAGATTATAATCTGGCACCTGTGCCTTGGCAGACCATGAATGTATCTGTTATGCAATAGGTGGATAAAATAAACATAGAGTAGAAGTTTTGATTGAGTCATTGACATTTATTAATTTATTTTATTTTAGAAATATTGTCCAATCAGAACAATAACTATTGAGTGCTTTGAAAGTGGCTTCAAATTCTTTTGCAGTGGGGTGTGTCAGCACCGCTTAACAGATGGGCCCTCAGGAGCTATACAGCCCTCCACGTAAAAAGTGAAAGTGTGTTACGTTTTCATAATTACAGGCATTAATATGCAATATTAATGTTGCCATCTTTTTTTAGCTTTTATAGTGTTATTTTTAACTCTACCTGTCATTTTGTGTTAGCAGCCTGTGTCGGTATTTGGAAAGAATAACATGTTCAAGTATGCGCCCAACTCATCTGCTCTGTATGTGAAGTTGTTAGCATATTCTGGCTTTCTGAATCCACTGAGTAAGTTGGCAGAGATAGAAACATTAATTGGAATATGTGGGTGCATTCTGATTTTTATGGTATATCCATAGAAATGACATGATTGGCCAAGAAAGCATATTTAGGATACATATGTTAGAATTATGAGATATGATTCTCTGTAGAGCTCATTTCTGGCTCCATTTATTATTTTAGCTTTTTAAAACTTTAATAATTACCATGTGCAGATGTTAGGTATTTTAATCCGGGACATTTATTTTTGACTTTCAGTGGGTTATCACAAATTAAACTCTAAAAGGGGATCAAGAAAAGGAAAAGGTCTGTGACTGTGGTGTGATTTATCAGTGTAAATAGCAAACCCCTAATTTTTCATGGAAATAGCCATTTTATTTTATTTATTTTCTGAATTAATGATCTAACCAGGAAGGGACAGAGAGGCTCCTCGAACTGTGTTACTCTTTCCTCAAAAATCGAAGTAAATACACTTCTATAAATATAAGCTAGGGCACGGTTTTTATTTGTTTACTTCGTTAAGTTTTATTTTCAGACTATTTTTAGTAACAACAGTGGAAAATAACGTGCTAAAACGGCACGGAAGAGACAGATTGAAGGTAGAACTGATGATCTAACAAAAATACTCCCTTGAGAATTTTAGACAAGCCCCCAAACCTGTGGGAATTTCTGAGAAAGCCATTGGCTTACATATTTCTGTAATGGGCTCAGCTTTTCGCTGGCAAGTTATCTGCATATTTGAATCTGGAGGTCATAGTCAAAGCAGAATGTACAGTGGTATTTACTTAGTTAGCAGAGCTACGTTAGCCTAGTAAGAATGATGTTTATTGTCCCTGACCGGGTGTGTCCTGAAAAAGCGTCTTTATAATCCTGACAGGTAGCACGGGCACTTTCCACAGGGCAGCCTGTGCATGGTTTCTACCTGGAGATGTAATGTTCATTTATTCTTCAATGAGAGATTTCCTGAAGGATAGACTTATTTTTGTATCATAGCTGTCAACTCATTCCTGCACACAAATGCTCTCTTTTCCCCCTTTCTGTCTCTGCTCAACTCTATAAAAGGATTGATGTAGGTAATAAACCTGACCTACTTCCTGGATTTTAAAACGGCATCTGTGGGTAACTTGTTAAAGAGTTTGATCTCTGATGAGCTAATCAAGGCTTATGCTGTCACCCCAATAGGGCACACATGGAGTCGTAAAATTGTTTCACCCTATTATGTGTAAATTGGCATAAAAAGGAGCTAGTGCACTGTCAGCACAAATGCTTCTGGAGCCCTCTTTCTTGAAGCAAGTGATCGCTTCCTAAGACGCAGGACCAAAGTGAAGGACAGAACACCTCAAGCACCATTATTCACCTGCTTTCTTGCAGAAAAAATACACATAGACAGTTCTTCACTCCTGTGGGGAAGCATAACAGGAAAACATAGAAGATTTTTATTTTTTATCAGGCACACCTTAGTATACAGTCAGCAGCTTTCAGAAAGAAAAGCAATGCTTTAATTGGCCTTTTAGATGCATGGCGCACATCAAGTCTCCAACAGAATGAAGCTCCCATGCACGTGCTTTTTAATTTTTTTTATCACTTATTAGATGGAATGCCTGGGATGCTAGCTAGGCTGGATCCTGAACTATGATCAAAATGAACCGCACAGTCTGGAATTCAGTGACAAGCGCTCAAATGCCACATTGGAAATGGCAGCATCTGCTTAATAGCATGCGCCCATTCAGCCCTGATGTGTAACGGCGCTAAGGCAGGAAATGCTTTTGCCTAAAAGTGAAATAGGTATCTGTGTGATTACGTGCTGAAGAAGAAAAGAAAAGAAAAGAAAAGAAAAGAAAAGAAAAGAAAAGAAAAGAAAAGAAAAGAAAAAAACCCACCTCATTAGCTTTAAAATTGGATAGTCTAGAAATCATTAAAATTGTATTAACATTAAACTGTTAAATTGTTATTCTTGTTTGAGAGAAGAAAGTGAAATTGTAACTATGGGTTTACCGGTTATAAATACGTACTTACATTTGATTCAGCTGCTTAAGTCTCCATAGCAACTTTTAGGCAGCAAGCTACTATTTATGTTAGTCAAGATTCAGCTAATTATTAAAAATTAGATGTCAAATATAAATAGGAAAAGAATTACTACTAACCTTCTACTCTACCTTTACATCCCCTAATCTTGAATAAATGGGCAAGTTATAAACTGGACATAGAATTAAATACTTATGGTACAAATTAAACTCCAGAAACAAAAAGGATTAATTTGTCTTTTTTTCCCTCTAACCATAAACTTAATTTAAAATTGGGAGATTTGTACCTTCACTGTACAGTCAGTTCTGCTGGAAAGCAACATATTCATTTATAAAAACCACTTTACTGTGAAAAATCGTACAATAAAAGCCAGGGGACTTATGGGGAAAATGAGGTTAGGGAACAACTCTCAAAACCTTCATTATTCACCTTATTTTTAGTTATTATTATTGACTCTAAAAAGATAGGGACCTAATAAAAGCAGTGTAGTTTTGCACATGTTAAATGGTTAAGAAATATAGAAATAGTATAATGAATATGGTCGTTTCTCTAAAAAAAAGAAAGTCTTTGTGGAAATGATAATCCAAAGAGTCGCAACTTGTTCAGAAGGAGGGTTATCTTATGTCAGAAGGAAAGATGTGACGCCATATAAGGCTCATGACAGAGGCAGAGAACTCTAGTGGCTGTCAGATGTTTGAGGGGTGTGTGTTTTGCATATTTTTACAAAGCTTGGGTGCTGGGTATGGTTGTCTGTGTTTACCTAGGGTTTCACCCAATAGGAATAGTGCATAAGTAACCATGATGGATTCAGGTTCCATTCATTATTCCTTTGTGTATCATTTGCATCAGACCAAATTTGCATATTCAACATAGGTGTTAGAATAGACTCAACTAAAATCTGTGGAAATTTTAATTATCAATTATATGCATATTAGGTCATAGGCTTAACATGGCAAAACTAATAGTCATAGAATGTACTTTTCTTGAACACTTCCTTATGCTGAAAATCTTACTAAGCAAAGGTGTGTCGGACTTTTACACATTTGGTTTTCTCAAGTCCTATTTGAAGGAAAAGAATATTTCTTAAGTTCTTTACAAAATTACTATCTAAAAATATATTTTAACATGTGAATTATTAGGAATGATCAAGCCATGTTTCTAAGGAAAAGAGTTAATTTTACTTCAGTAGCTACTGTGTGCTAGGTTCTGGGCCCCCCACGCTGCCACATCTCCTGTGTTGTTCACCTTAAATCCCCACGGTTGTTCTGTTAATAGACCCAGATTGCAGAACTGGATACCATGGCTTGAAGTGGGGAGGTCATTTCCCCCAGTTCGTGTAGCTAATAAGTGGTGGCTAATTGTTTTAGCATTCTGATTCAGGCTCTTTAGCACCACTCACTAGTAGATTCTTGGCATGTATGTTTGAGAGAGAGAGAGAGAGAAGTCCACCCTTCCTTAAGGTCCCCCTCCTTTGACCTATAACTTCTGAATAGTAGTACATTCCGTCTATTAACAAATTTATTACCATGTATGCATTTTCTGTGGTTTTACATTGGCTTATCAGAAAGCTTAAAGCACAAATAGAAATACTTCATCTTTCCCTTAATTCAGGGAAAAAGCTGACCATTGGGTTGAGAATCTAATTAAGATGGAGGTGGAGTGGCAATAAGAGACTCCTAAACACATACACTCTTCCAGACTGGTCAAGTTGTGGTCAAATAGGGGATCTTTACTTCTTACCCAGCCTTTAAGAGGGTGATGAAAACTATAAATGCTCTCTTTTCATAAGTATAATAGACTCCTGATAGAACCACTTAAAGTATCAACATGGCAGGCATTTCCCTTTTTCATTCAGCATCATCATCTTCAGGGGCACCTGGAGAGAGGAAAGCGCATGTTGATTCGGCCTGAGGAGAGGTTGGTCCCCTGCCCAGGAAACTTACCTGGCTGACACGTGGTCTACTAACTCCCAGCCATCAATCCTTAACTGTGCCCTTCGCCAGGCTTCACTCTGCTGTGACTCTAACCCTTCGTCCACCCCATCAACTATCACTTACAAAAACACAGCAGGTTCTCCCGAGCCTGGTTGTCAGAAAGTACAGATGTTTATAAAGGCTTGCTAGATTTTGAAAATACAACTACAGGAGTTAAGTCTGGATTTTAGACACACAACAAATAATTTTGTACCATAAGTATATCCCAAATATTTCATGAGACACATTTATACTAAACATTTATTTTTTTAAATCTGAAACTCACATTTAATTGCGACTTTGCACTTTATATGGCATGCCTCCATTTATTGGCAATGGTTTCCTGGAGGCAAGTGTCCAACAACTGGGCCCATGGACATCCTTGCTTTAAGGATTGCCTTTTTATAACATGCCATTATTATGTCTTTACATTAATTAAAAAATAATTAATACAGTTTTTTGGTTCTGCTTCAGTCCCAGGAGTTCTGATATCCTAGGAGAGGGGTTGCCTGCATCCTGAATAATTGCCTGCCTTCCACAGTGTTCAGAAAGACAGGGTCTAAAGAGCTTTGATTTCCTCTTGTCAAATTCAAGATAGATTCACAGATTCCTCATGTGTACATTTCCAAATGCCTATTTATATGTGAAATAAAAGATTCCATGTTATCTGACTTTCTCTGTCTCCGTCTTGTGAGGCCCACACTCATGGTGATTTTCTGAGCAAATAAAGAATGAAGCCTCAATGTCCGGCACCAGGACAATGGAAATTTTCACATCAGCTCAGCTTCAGCTTGGCCTATGACACCCGAATGTCTCTTTTTGAGACTTTCCAAACTTGGCCTCCCCAAATACGCATGGCATAATGAACTTCAGAGAACAGATTTTTCCTCTATGGCATTTATGCATGTGATAATGCTCGCAAAGCTATCTTTAATTATTACTGTATAGGGTATCCCGTTATCTTTAATTATCACTGCCGAATGGTTGCAAAAAATCAAATACTGCTAGCAATCAAGAGTCATTATACAATAGCATGATTGCATCTGTTCATATTAACAGATAAGCACAGAAAATCAAAACAGTCTCTGATTTAACCACTAAAACTGTCTGAACAAAATATTGTAGCTAGCGCTCTTAATATCTTGCAGTGCCTTTGATCTGATTAAAGTCCAAAGAAACATAACCACAGATGCAAATATTCCAGTGTTTCTGAAATTAATATCGCTGAATTTCATTGGGCTGAATTGTTCGGATGCTGGTGAAGCAGAAGTGATTATAGGCATCGTACAAACTTATGATAGGAGGCCATCTAAATCTCTGAGGCCGCAGGTGCAGGATTATAGCAAAACCCCACTGCAGCATTCAGAGTGCTGTCTAAATACCCCAGTACAAAATTAATTAAGCAGTTGATCACATAATAAAGCTATGATGGATGATCTAATGGAAACTAGCTTCCACAGTCAGTAACGAACTAGATTTTCTTATTAGATGCAGCTGATTTTCATTTCTGCTGTTTACAAGATTGTGTGCATAATAGAAGATGAAAAAAGAGGGGGGGTTCTATTTTGAAAATGAGAACTCAGTTACAGTATTTATCTCAGTTGGAAACTATAATATGTAAGCAAAGTAGAATTTGTAGATAGACATGTCTGCGAGTAATTCTCTAAGATACTTGGCTGAAAAGCACATCAAAGAACAGAGAAATAATGAGATGGGCTCCAGCTGTTGGATTCCTACAGCTTTTGATTTGTGCTGTACTAGAAACTCCAGGTTTTGATCTTGTGTTGATTATTTCCATGGTACTGAAGTTGATTTGTGCATTATTTAAAAACAGACAGTAGGCAGCAAACAAGGAAGAGTTTGCAAACTACATCTTAGAGGACATTTGTTTGTCTCGTCATTTCTTGCATTCTACTTTGGGGCTTTGGTGATGTGCATGGCTACCTGGAGGGGTGCACACATTACCAATGGAGCTGTAGAACAGAGATGATCAAAGGTTTTAAAAGGAAGTCGGAATACGATTGTATATTCAGTGACGCTGGCATTCTGGAACTGGAGGGTATAAGGATGCCTCATGCTCCATGTTGACTTTCAATTTTGTAGGACAGCAGGAATGATTACAAGAGGGTGAGAACAGCTGCCCACTTTGAAACAAGGAATATTTATTTATTCGGAGTAGAAACCTTCTAGTTGAAAACTACTTAAAACTCAATCGGCACTGGGCACTTCTACCCTTGATTCATGCCTTCCGGAAGCCCTTACTTAAAAGGCAGCCTTCTTTTCAAAAAGTTTATCATTCAGTGCTTCCTTTAAAACATATTTTGTTTCCTAATTGTAAAACAATGGTAAATTCTGCAAACATGGTTTTCTGAAGAACTTTGCCCAAAACTATTTTTGAGTTCTTTTGATAATAGAGTAATGTAAACCAAGGAAGAGCCCATTTAGTTTTAGAAGATGTATTATCATTCCTCACTAGCTAATAAACCAAATAATGTCCAGAGACCAATGGTGTTTTCAACCTGAATTTCTTTCACTGAGTGCAGGATTATACAAGGTGAGCTACTGTTGATACGACTGCTTGTGAGAAAAGAAACCCAAGAGGCCGGTGCTTCTTGATCTGGTGGTTTGTGAGTTCATGTCCATGTTTCTTCATTCCTCCCTTCCTCCCTTCCTTCCTACTTTCTGATCTCGTTAACCTCCACAGACACAGATGTATAGTTACAAACACAGGAATGGAAAACAACGATTGGAACAGCTGCTTTCTGGGCCAGTGAAACAAATGACTTTTGGACAAACCCTCACAACTGATCAGCTTATTGATTCAGATATCTATCAATAATCAATACACAGCTCTTAGAGTCCCTTGGAGGCCTCTGTTTGATATAATACTGACTCAACCTTTTTCCTCCCTCTTCAACTACTCCCTCTTGCTTAGGTGGTCAATATACAGCTTGGCGACTTCCTTAATCAAATATAATGTGAACATTAAAATGAAGATCGCCATGTTCATGAGTGTGGGTCAAGAGTATTTTTGGAGTCACAGTTATACCTGGGCTTGTGTGAAATATCAAATATTATAAGACATGTTTCCTGTTTTCAAAGAGCTCTGTATAGACCTTAAGGTAATAAGAATAATGCAGCCAGAGTTTTCAAATAAAATCTGAAATAAATTAAACAAATTTTGAAACTTTTAAAGAAAACAGTAAAGTAGCATAGCATTTAATGAAAAATTACTTGTTCCAAGGTCTATATAAATGGAGATTAGTATAGTTTTAAAAGACTGCAAATATTTAGACAAATAAACTGAGATTAAAACCTGTGCTAAGCTGAGAAAAAGAAATACATTTGAAAAAAATTCTCAAAAGCAGTAGAAAAACTTGCTGAATCATTGAATCTGTCTTGATTAATAACTATAAATGATATCTAGGCAATTTTTTATAAATAATTTAAATAATTGCATAATAAATATGCATTTTTAGAAGGAAAAATATAAAGTGTAAAGAAGAACAAAAGAAGAAATAAAACACAAATTTCTTAAAATTAAAGAGGAAACATCTCTTATTTTTGTATATATTGGGTTGGCCAAAAAGTCCATTTAGTTTCTTTCCATAAAATAAAAAACATATTTTTCATTTTCACCAATAACTTTATGAATTTGGATATTTTGAGTGTGTCAGCTATCTCTTGCTATTGGCTTCTAGTGGGTAGAGGCCAGGGGTGCTGCTAGATATTTTCCAATGTTTAAGACAGCCCCACAGCAAAGAATTATTTGGTCAAAATGTCAATAGTACCGAGAAATTTCACAAACCACTTTTGACACATTTGATCAGTCACAGCATTTTCTCTATACACTGCACAAATGTGTATGTGTGTGGATATGTGTTTTTGTGTGTATGTTCTAGTTACATTTTTACTTTTCTTGAAATAATAAAGCATAATATGCTGAAAATGTATATCTTCTTTCATCTTCAATACTAAAATGGCTGCACAAGAGTTCACCAATTTTGATAAGATTTTGAAATGCACACTGATATGACAGCTGTCACAATACAATCTAACAAAATTGTTTCAAATGAAGTTAAAGACAACTAAGCACTGCTAGAGCCATCGCATGGAAAAAATGTAACGGACTTCGGTCAACTCAGTATTTCCTGGGAGCTTTACATTGTTTGCAAAGATGGATAAATTATCAGTCAGGTTTGCTAGATTCAACTCCCAAATTTCGGGGACTTGACAGAAGAAAGATTTGTCTCTGATTTACACCATATGTCAAGTGCAGGTTTGCGGGAGTACTGCTACCCGTGGTCACTGAGGGTCCCAGTCTGTTGGAAGCTGCACCGTACCATCACCAAGTTTTTCAAAACCTGTGATCTCCAAGTGTGCTCTGCTGGGTAAGAGAAGGCAAACAGGTCATGCAGGGTGTTTTAAAGATCCAGACATGAAGTTCATATTCATTACTTCTGCCACATGATCCCAAATTTACTGCAAATAAATCAACAAATACAGTATTCCTAAATGCCCAGGGGAAATCAAATTAAAAAAAAAAAAAAAAAAAAGATTTGGAATGTCCTAAAATGTAGTACTATTTGTGGAAGGCTACTATCCTTTCTTTCTCCACTAGATTGTCCTTGAACTTTTGTCAAAAAGCAGTTGTCCATATGTGTGTGGATCCATTTATGAAGACTCTGGTCTTTTCCATTTATCTACTGCTCTATCTTTACACTGATAGCGCCTTGTCTTAATACTAGAGCTTTATAATAATTCTTGAAATCAGGGATTCTGATCCATACAATTTTGTTCTTTTTGAAAATTGTTTTGGTTATTACAGGCCTTTTGCCTTTCCCAATGGAGTTAGAGTAAGTTTTTGAGCTTCTATAAGAAAAATCTTATAAAATTTTGTTTGGGATTGTGTTGAATCTATGGATCAGTTTAGAAATAATTGGCACCTTAATAATATTGAGCCTTCCAAACTATGAACACATTGTATTATTCTGATTATTTCTTCTTTCATTTCTTATTGCATTTTTTGTTGTCTATGTACAAATGCTTTTATACCTTTTGTCAGATTTATCCCTAATAATTTCACATTTAAATGATAATTTAAATTATATTCTTAAAATTTGCATATTCAATTGTTGTTACTAGTATATAGAAACACAATTAATTTATTAATGTTGATCTTCTTTCAGCATCAGGCCAGATTTCCTTATAAATTATTTAACTTTTTCTTTATAATCTCTCACATTTTCAACATAAGCAATCATAACATATGACAATAAAAACCATTTTTTACTTTTCCCCTCCTGCTTTTTAACACTGGCTAGAGCCTCTTGCAAAATATTTAATAAATGTGGGGAGAGTGGGCACCCTTATCTTGTTTCTGATATTAGGTTACTATTTATCATTACTGTTGTGTTAATTACAGGATTTTCACAGATGAACTTTTTTCAGACTGAGTAATTTTCTACAATTTCTACCTTGCTAAGAGTTATTATCATGGATGTTGGATTTTAACAAAAGATTTTTCTGCATCTATGGAGATGTTCATGTTTGGGTCATTTTTGCCAGATTTATATTTCTGGAATAAACTCTATTTAGTCATGGCATAAAACCATTTTATACATTTTTGGAATGAACTTGATAAAGTTCCATTTTGAACTTCTTCCCCTATAATTATTTGTGATCATTACTTGGTGGTTTCTTGTAAAGTCTCTCTGTAGTTCTGGTATCAGACCAATTGTGGTTTCATAAAATGAGTTGGAAGTATCTCTTCCTTTACAATTTTCTGGACGAATTTGTGTAGAATGTGTTATTATTTCTTCCTTGCATGTTTTATAGGATTAACCAGTGAAGTCTTCTAAACCTGGAACTACAGATTCAGTTTCTTTGGCTTTGCTTTGTTTGCAGGTCTCCTCCTCCTCCGAGATGTTGTGTTCATTGAATGAGCCCCTTTATTTTCATTTCTGTTCTTCCAGTCTGTAGCACACTGTCTGGCACAGAGAAGGTCAGAATAAATGTTATTCAAATAATGAATTAGGTGAATATCATAATCTGCCACCAGAATCTTCTATAACAGGACCCAAAATTTCTCTGTCTTTTATGGCTCTACAGAATGTCTGTTTCTACACACAATGAGCACTGTATAAATGTTCACTGATGCTGTGATTAAAGTCGATCCCAAAATTTTAGCCTCACGGTCATAAAAGGGGGTTGTTGTGCTTGTCAGCTACTATTGCATAATGAATATTCCAAAAGTTCGGTGATTTGCAACAGCCATTCATTCTTCCTTACTTGTTTGTGGGGAGGCAAAGAATTAGCTTCCTAGGTTGTGGGTGGGTCCCTGTGTGAAGGTGGAGTCCAAAAAGGTGTCTGTATCTCCCATTTTCCTTGGGGTAGCATGCCTAACAGGGTGGGTTACTTTAGGAAGATGGCAAGACAGTCAAGGAGACAATCCCAAACATGCACATCCCAAGCCTTGTTGGTCAAAGCAAGTCACAAGTTGAGCCAAATGTCAAAATGCAAGTGTACACTCTGTCTCCAGTGGGAAGAACTGCTATGTTCCATGGAAACTTCCATTCTGGCATTGGTAAATAATTGAGTGAATAATTCCATCAACCACATCTGTACTGTCCAAGCAAGGGATGGACTAAAACATTTAGAAATACCAACAGCAAAATTTTTGATTAAGCCCTTAAAGGAATGTAGTAGATGTCTAAAGCAAAGTCCAAGCCAATTTTTATTTAATCACAGTTTTCTTCCACCCTTTCAACAAATGGTGGATAATGAATATTATTACAGTCATTTCTAGAGTAATCAGCTGTAGTATCCCAAACAGAAGATTATAACGTCAGCTGGAAATTGAGCAGCAGGAAAGTTGGAGACTTAAAAACAACAACAAAAAATCTAATTTAGTTTCAAGTGATACTTTGCAGTAAAGAGAGAGGGTACGGACAGAGGAATTAAGAAATTAGCCACATAAAGAGAGTTGTATCCCAACAGAAGACTGGACTTTTCATTAAAGGAAGCACCAGAGAGAGTTTGAGTATCAGAAAACAATATGACATAAATGTGACTGCCCTGACCAGTAAACACTGAAAGATGTTTATAATGAAATGGGAAGGTAGTAAATCTCAGAAATTAAAACCAACAAAGTAAAAATTTCCTTTGGTTTCACACCAAGAGCACTGTTGTTTTGCATGGTTTTCTTAAAGCCCCTCAAGCCTAGGGCGTGAGTGATGCAGCTCAGGGTAGGAGTGATTACTCCAAAGTTTCCGTCTTGAAAATCAGAAATGGGCACTTCTCCTCCAGGTTCTGTTCACTTTTGCAGGTGGGCAGTTGGGTCTTTTTCACCTTGACTTGAGACAGTGCAAGAGCATCCAACAGTAAGGTCCATGGCTGGGGCCAAATGGAGGCCAGAGAACAAAACTGAGATGTCAACTTGTACATTCCCAGAACACTGCATATTCTACTTAAAGATAAAAATAATAAGGGAAAATGCTTCATGAAGTAACAATCCTTCTGCAATTGCTGAGCATTTACCTGCAACACTTTTTGTGTTTTTCAAGCAATTTTCTTTATATTTCCCTCACATGAAATGACACAGACCTGCAATTTCTCACCCCTTGGTTCAAACTGTGTATCATTTTCTAGTGGCACAGGCATTTGCTGCTTTATATCTGTATAAATATGTGTATACATATGTATACACACAGATGGGACCAAAATATGAACATTGACTTGAAAATATTCTTTATACCAGGTTTAACAGAAGGAGCAATAAGTATGAGATTAAAAATACCTTTTGAGCCCTGATGATCAACGTGGCTCAAATGGTTGAACCTCATCCTGCAAAGTGAAGGGTTCCTGGTTCAATTCCTGGTCAGGGCACATGCTTAGGTTGCAGACCTGGTCCTTAGTTAGAATGTGTGCAAAAGGCAACAGATCGATGTTTCTCTCTCACATCAATGTTTCTCTTTCTCTCTTTCTCCCTCCTTTCCTCTGTCTCTAAAAGTAAATAAATAAAATCTTTAAAAATGCATTTTGAAGTATAAAAACAAGATACAGGAACTGTTTTATAAGAGAATGTGTTCCTCACTTCCTCACCTTTACCCCACCAAAGTTCAAGTTCCTACAAAATATGATAAATGTATCAAAATGTGATGAATGTAGATAAGAACCACAATCACCCATCATTTCCCCTACTTCTTAGGCCAAGAATGCATTAGATGTGCTCTTGCATTTCTAGTGAAAACTCAGCTGCATATTTCAATACTAAAAGCCATGGAATCGTGATTTTTTAAAATAAAAGCTATGGTATTTGTTCCTGAAAAATCTGATTATGGTTATAGAAACCCGTGGTGTAGAGATACTGGAATTTAAATTGAATTCTCTGACTCGACTGCTTTTCCAACATTACATAGATGCAATTCACACACTTCCTGTCTCTGCTTCTCTCTGCATATGTAGACCATGGAAATTTCAACATGTTTGTATTAGTGTAGAATGATCTATGAACTGCTAAGCAAAATGGGAGATTACTACCGCCTCTCCAAATCATTCACATGACAGAGGTGAAACTTTGGCCTTAGAGTAATGAAATACATACTGCCTTCTGTATCTTACTTCCCGATGTTCATATCTTCATTCATTCAAATCTCTGCTTATTTAGTGACTATCTCTCAGGCCAGATATTCTGATAAATGTTGAAGATGAGAAGATCAGTGAGTCAAGGTCACTGCCGTTGAGAAACTCACAGTCTAAAGTAGAAGATAGCCCTAAGCAGTAATAAAATGATGAGAAAAATATCAAAACAGACCTATGGGCAAAGTACAGAGGAAGAAGGAAGAAAGCAATCAATCAGCTCTGCCCACAGTAGTCCAGAAGGTTTCCCCAGAGAAGGTGACACTGTGCTGGATCTTGAAGGAGGAGCAGAAATCTGCCAAGTACAAATAAAAATGGAGGATATGCCAAGAGAAATGAGCCTTTGCAAATTCACTGAAGTCCTCCTTCCCAGTGCCTGCTGGCGGTGACCTGCAGCCCAGGTGTGACTTGAGACCCTGCCGTGGGGAGTTGGGGTTTGGTTTTCCGCAGAAGTGGTCTCCTCCTCCCGGTGGCCCAAATAAGACCGTGAAATAAGTCAAGCAGCATAGGATAGGATATGAACTGGGTTTCTTTTTCAAAAGAATTTGTCCTCATGCTAATAAAGAAACATTCCCTTTAAAAATATGGCCATTCTTATCTTGATTCTGTTCAGTGTGAAATGAAGTGAAAATGTATCATAATTAATGCATATAATGACATTCTGAAGCACATATAAGCACACACTCTTTGCAAATTTGCCAACTGGCTTTGAATGGAATCTCATCTTACTGTGTAGTTCGGAGGTGGCGGAGGGGGATGGAAACGTGGAAGTTTTCTTTGTTATTAAACATGGCATTTATTTCCTTGGAAATACTGTCGATGGGGGTTTCCTATGTAGTATTCCAGAGCTTAAGTTCTCATTTGTAGTGAGGGATCCCTTTAAAATTATCCACATTTTCTGTGTCATAGTCTATTTTCATTAGAAATAATAGAAATAGAGGGTTATAGCCACAACTTTTATCTATGATGGTGACTGATTTCCTGAAGAGGGGTGGGAAGCATCTGTGTGCCTCTCCTCACCTTCTGGCAATTCTTACCTGTGGCCAAAGCATGAAGTCAGCATGCAATATAGTTTTAACGGACAGAAGGAAATGACCCTAGACTTGCTTGTGTCTTTTTTGCTAGTTAATTTTGCCTTTCTGATTAAATATGATCTTCCTACCTAGATGTGGTATAAACACTTCTTTTCCCCTTTAAAAAAATCATATATTCCTATACCCCATCTATTGCATGCAGGCACTATTTTGATTTCCCTGCTATTTTAACACACAGTGGGTTGCCTACCTGAATGGTGAGATGTCCCTTTTCCTCAGACTTCCCATCCTGTCCTTTCCTGGCTGGCCAACTCTGTTGCTTTGACACTTGAGATGAGCAGGTCAGTTTAAGAGTATCATAACTTCAACTATCAGCCATTCCTTCAGAGTCTTAATTGGGTATCTTAATTTACAGTCATGTGTCATTCCACTAATTACTAACTCTTTGACCTTGATCAAGACCATCCTGTCAGGAGTCCATCATGCAAGTGTACCATTTATACCTGGCCATCTAACCGATTCCTTCCTAACACAACCCGAGATATTTCCTGTCTCATGTGTACCTCTAAAACAGCATGGTTCACTCTGACTGCCTTCATGCCAAAGGCAGTTCCCCAGCTTCAAAACACCTATTTACCTCCCTCCCTCCCTTCCTCCCTCCCTGTGTCTTCTCTTTCTCCCTCCATTTTTGTTATTTTACTTTTTATACATATACAATTTTAGCTGTTGGCTTAGTTCATATTTAATAATCAAGTGACTGTACACAAGGTCAAGTTTCTAATTTTATTGAAAAATTTTAATAGGGGTTTGTTATTTCCAATGTGCTACACTTCCTGCTATTCCCATGGACACGCTTGGATGCCTGTTATCAGCTCACCTATGCTATTGTTGTTTTCTCTGCTATCTGTCCTTTTTTATTCACTGCTGTTGCCTGCCTGATCTCCTAGAGATTTGAGATTATAACCTTCAGCATAGATTTATTTATAGCCAGAAGCAAGATAGGATTTATTTTTAGAAAACAGAGGCCCAATAGTTAAATAATCGCCCCAAGTTCAAGTTATCCAATGTACAGGTTTTTTTTTTTTTTTTTTTTTTTTTTTTTTTAATTCAATCCAGTAGCTTTCTTATATGAGTGTTTCTCACACTTGAGTGTGCCTCGGAAACATTGGTTGGTAAGTAGATTGCTATTCTACTTACCAGAGCTGCCGATGTACTTGGTCTGGATCAGGACCATATCGAATCTTCATTTCTTACAAGTTTCCAGTTGATGCTGGTTGGAGGACCACACCTTAAGAGCCATTATGCTTTGCCACTGTGCTTTTCAGGTTTATTCCCACAATGCCCTTTCTGTTTACCTTCAAAATGACATTACTGTAATAGTATCTGCTCTGTCTTCCTCTCAAGGCTTCTCTGTGAGTTTCAGATTGTTGTAAACTGCGAAGCATGATACAAAATGAACGTAGGGCTTGTCTCTCCTTCACTCGGGCATATGTAGACTCTATAAAATCTGGAGAGTGTGTTATTCATGATAATATGTCTAGGCCCTGATAAATAGAAGTACTTGATAAATTTTCATTGAATAAATCAATGACTAAAAGGTAAAATCCAGGACTTGGTTAAAATTGAATTTAAAAAATAAGAGAGAAGTAGAGACCCGGTCCCTACCAATCAATGACTATTTACATTCAGGAACATAATTCCTAAGTAATGTCTGTGCTTCTCTGATTTATCTGGTAGCTTAGTTATGCTTGTGTTAAGAATGCAAAAGGAAGCAGTGAATCATTCACTGATAGTGCTTCTAATAGTTTCTCCTCTGGGTAGGAAGACTTTCTGCATAAACACGCAAAGGATTGTAATCACTACCCAGAGACCGAATCCTCTGCCCTGACATTTGGAAAATGACTCTATACGCTGGCAGCCCCACAGGATGGGAAATGCAATAGCTCTGCTCCTAGTGTATAATAATGTTGCGAAACTTAATTGACTGCACCCATAAATAGTGGGAGAAACTGCGGTTGTATAATGTGTACCACTCTTAATACGTGGGACCCCACGCAGGCCTCCCTGAGAATCTCGGTATGGTAATTTGTTACACAACAACATCGGGCACTTGGATTTCCGGTTTTCTTGTTGCTCATGCCAACCCCAGCTCAGTTCCATTTACTTGCTCTTGACTCTTTCCTTAAGCCTCTCGCTCTTACTCCATCATACACTCCTCCTTTTTATTTTTCTTTGCAGCTTTACACAGAACCACTCGTTCCTCATTTCCCACCTCCCCTTCTCACTGGACTCTTTGATCAGCACTCAAACACTGATAATGAAGGCCTTGCCCTTGTCTTTTTATTCCTGTCCAATACTGCTCTATGTGCTCTAATCTACCCTAAAGGTTTTAAAAAATGTCATCAAGACAGCCCGCTAGACCTTCACCTCCTTACTGTCGTAATTCCCTTACTGCTCTTGTTTTATTTCTGCACCCTTGACTCCAGGACGCTTTGTAAAGAACACCAACAGTTCCCACGTTTGAACACATCTCAGTTCTCATCCTGCTGAGCACCACTGACCACATTTCATGCCGTGAAGCACGCCTCCTGCTCGAAGCCCCTCTTCCCTTGGCTTCCGTACAAGTACAGATTATGAGCACAGATTACTGGCCGTGTCTCTTCCTCCCTAACCACTACCGAGAAGGCGCGCTTGCTGCCACACTTCTACACGTCAAAGTCCTTAGTCTCTCTGCAGTCTCTCCCTCTGTGGTCTTCCGCTCCTGGGACTTAACGTCATGCAGATGGTAGCCTTCACCATCACTGCTGATGCACCCGTGCCTCTCTCTCACAGAGAGGTTTACAGATCCATGGTCCCCCGAACAGCTCGACCTGAAAGTTTCTCAGGTGCATCTCCCTCTTAAAATGCCCTAAGTGTTTCTCGTCAGTTCTCAACTCCTCACCCCATCCACACTTGACAGTTTCTCTCCCCCCACCTCCCTGCTATATCTAACCCACAAATTCATGCCAACATCTATTTCCAACCTATGTGTTTATCCTCAGCTACACCGTTCTGGGGATTCGTCATCATTTCTGTCTCTGGGACTTTACCCCTCCTCGTCATCTCCCTGAAATGCTGTTCTCCCCACTCTCAATACAGATAATTCCTAATCACCTGCAATTCTTAAGCATTCTTTTCACAGAAAGATCTTCCTACACTCTTCAATCCCACTTCTATACTCTCAGGACATTTATCCAATTTTTCGTGGCATTTACAATGATTCATAATTCTACTTTTAAATGAATGTTATGTTACCTCCTTAATATCCTGTAAGCTGTATGGATGCAGCATCCTGGATTGTTTGTCTTTTCTTTACTAATCATTGTATCATCACCTGGTGTAGCTGAGTGTGTAAGGTGTGTTAGACACTTGGTAAATACCTATTCAGTTAACATGTGCCCCCTACAATTTCTATTCTCTCCAGGTTTTCCCGAGCTCCCATCTCCATTTGGACTTCTCCCAAAGTCATTTCTTCTTCCTCCCTCCTTCTTTATCTCCCTCCCTCCCTTTCTTTCTTTCTTCATTCCTTCATGGAAAACATAGACTTGCCAGTTAAATTTAAAATTTTCTATCTACTTATAAAAAGTATAGTTTTATTTAAGGTAAGATTTAGCTTACCTAAATGAATTCAGATAAATATATGCTGAATAGCAATTTTTTTCCTTTATTTTTTTTTCACTTGTTTGCTTCTCTCTCTTTTTAAAATCAGCTTTGTAAACCCAGACAAGGCAGAAGAGAAATGGATCCTGGAGGACCAGGATCCATAATTCTTAAATACCCAGGATGAACTGTGCTGATTCATTCAATCATTCATTCTTCATTCATTTAATTATTTATTTAGTCATTTATTTATTCATGAAATTAATCAATTCTGCAGACCCTACTTTGCATTATGTACTTTTAGGGCATAAATCTTGGACCCCCCCCCACTTGTTGAGTTACTCTGACAAATTAATTATGTATTCCTCAGTTTTCTCATCTCTTAAATGGGTGAAAATAGTAGCTAACTGAAGGGATATGGTGAGGAGTGATTTACGACATACAAATCTGACTAGCACATTATAAGCTCCCTGTAAATATTAGCGAGCATTATATTAAATATCACCATGAACTAACTATTGCTTTTTCAGGCATGGAGTTGCACAACGTTGGAGAAAATAAAGTTGATGCCTTTATGTAGCTTGCATTCCAGTGCAAGGCAAACTCTGGCTGTTTGACCAAATCTGGCCCACTTTTGCTAAGTAAACTGTTATTGTGATACAGCTAGTTCATTCCTTTACATTGTGTCTAAAGTTGTTTCGTGCTGCAACAGGGACTTTGGATGATTGCTGTGGAGATTGTGTGCCCTGCAGAGCAGAAAACATTGACTGTTTTGCTCTTTACAGAAAGAGTTTGCTGACCCCTGTTCCATGCAGATATGTGTTTATACAGATAAACATACTCTCTTTAGGTGATAGCCTTGCTAGTGGAAATCCACTGGAGACAGGGAGATCTGGATTAATATTCTATTATTTTTATTCTACCATCATCTCCTTGCAGTTTTAGTGTAACACTTGTCTTCCTGAAGGGTTCGTTTTCTTGATTCCCAAAAGGGCTCAATGTCTGTGCCAATGTGTTCTTGCAGGATTAATAATAAAGTGTATATACAGTGCCTGGAAATATTGGTGCTCACTAAAACTTTTTCTCTTGCCATTTGAAGAATAAAGGATTTAACTTATATGGATAGTATAAGTATGAATATTATTACAAATGTACAACTACATCGAACCGTTTTAGATCAGAAGTTGAAATAATCATGGTCTATAATAAAATAAGCTTCAGTCGAAAAAAAGATTTTAATTGCAGTAACTGCAAAGAAAACCATGTTAAACCCCATTTTTCATTCTAGTGCTATTTCTGTTTTATCATTTCGGTTGTAGTTTACATCTGTAATAGTTAAGTTATAAACTTCACCTCTTTATATGCTAATAATGTTCCACTAATAATTAGGTTCCCAAGGTACTTCTCATATTAAAACCAACTGAAGATATTGTGTAAACTACTTAGGAGAACATTTTAGCTCTATAAGAGGGAAATAATTTGTTTTGTTTTGTTTTGTTTTGTTTCGGTGCCTCTTTAATAACAGCTTAAAACAATAAATCTATGAGCATTTGTTTTCTCACAGTAGTTAACCAGTCAGTAATGTTGCCTACAAAATTCCAATTTAAAAAATGACCTTTAAAGATGCCATATAAAATTAAATTTTAATGAGTGATAATAAACGGTGATACTTTTCACAGGAGGAAGCCCAGTGCTTGCCTGGAGCCCTTGCTGCATGTCCTCCACTCCAGCGCTCCACTGTTGCGTCTCCCTTTCATTATTTTCCAGGGAGGATGACGGGACAGCACACACTTTGAAGTCACAAAAACAGTTTTAATATTGCGCTTACCGAAGGCGATCTTCATCACTGGTTAATTAGGCGGATGGACCTCCATTGCTTTGGTCATGATTTTTTTGCAGAATGCTGCTTCGTCCCTCCGCAAGGGCAGCTTGAAAGTAGCTGAGTATCCCTTTGATAATGTGGCCTGATTGAAAAATAAATCTTCATGATTAGGCTCAAAAAAAAAAAAAAAGGGAGGGGTTTGGCCAGGACTCTACTACAGTTCTGTAGCGAGTACAGCACCATCTTCGCTAGGGTCTGCTTTCAGGTGGAAAACGTAGCAACCAATCAGGTGGGCTTTAGGAAGAGAAAAGCTTAAGTGCACAGAGGGAGGGAATCACATTGTGAGGGAGTGACACCTACAAATGGCTCGATGGCTTCCTCAGTAACACAGGAATGCTCACCAATGCTGTTTAGGCCCAGTCATGCAGTCCTTTCTTGATCCTTTGGGACACTGGAGTCTATGGTCTCATTTACTGAACGAGAACAATTTCTCATAAATGTGTAATAATAATCACGGCAAACAGAATCATTAATTATTGTTTCTAGTTTAAATTTCAAAAAAGATGGGAGCTTTTTGGTTTTTTATGAGGATGCTCTCTCTACCCCTTTTGCCCTGAGGATCCTATTAGCAGGGAGCAGAGCTATCCGGTTTCATCGAAAATAAAATACGTATGAATCCCAAAGGACTGTAAAGATTACAAATCTGTTTGAAACCCCCATCGCTTGCCGTTTTCTTTTCCTTGATGTATAGAGCTTCTTGAGTTACCATGAAACCATACCAATTTGTAGAAGTTCAGAGCCAAGTGACCTCCAAAGGGCACTGAACAGGACGGCAAGGCATGCATAAGGCGAAGGGCTGCTTGTGTTTTGCAGAGTGGGGAGCTGACTAAGCACCTCACCTTCGGTTTCAAGATGATTAGAAAACTGTAATTCCCAAGAAACAGGAGGTGAATTCTCACTTTCCTCACCAAGGGTCTAGGGATGGAAGGACACCTCTAATGACCAAGGACTGTGGGTACCATTCTAGTAAACAAGCTGCTATAAATGAAAACCCTGAATTGTTTCATATCCAATATTTCATGTAAATGCATTTTCATCTGAAATACAGTTGTTGGTGCAGCCTTATTGTTTGTTTTTCCTGTCAGCATATGATAGAAGGATGCGGTTGTGCCAACTCCTTATTCTATTGTTATTGTATTGTTAGTTTTGTACATTCGCTAGAGACCTAGTGTGTCTTTGCCTAGCCATAGCTTGTTCTTGTAATAGTGGCGGGGCCCTGTGGAGTCATTCAGTTTTTGACTTAAACAAAATTGCAATTAGAAAATAAAGTGACTCTTCCATTTTTAACAAACCTTGGTCTTGACTTTTTTTCTCAGAATTATACCAAAGGGCATTAAGTATCAAACCCCATTTTCTTATTTATTATTTTTGAAAGTATTTCAAATGAATGGAATCCACGTATCAAATAAACCTTAAATTATTTTTTAATTTCTTAAAAATAATGCCATTTTATTTAAGTAGAGTTGATATGCAATATTATGTATAATACATGTAATGGTTTCACATTTTTATACCTTACAATGGGATTGCCCCACTATTATTAGCAGTCATCTGTCACTGTGCAAACCTGCTTAAATTCTTAAAATTAACTCTTTATGACCCGGTCATTCAGTCAGCTGCTTCTCCTTTGCCTCCCCCTCCTCCCTTCATTTTAAAAGATGAGAAAATATGCTCAATGCATGAAATTTCAACTACCCCACTTTTCTTAGAATGTATTGAATTTGGCTACCAATTATTTCTTTTAAATTAATGTAGACATATTTAGATATGAGACAATTAAAGAAATAAAATAAATGGGAGAAGAGGCTTGACCTAAATTAATAACAGGAATGAAAAAATGTGGTTATGTATTCTCTTTCCAGTGTAGTTAAATAGATGTTATAAAGTTCCAAAATGAAATATAGAGCCAAAATTGCACTTAATTAAAAATCTAAAGACAAATGGACTCTATAGAAAAAGGGAGCAGTGTAGGTTCCCTGAACAGATGTATACTGATTTACTTTTACAGGTAAAGTGGATGGTTATTGATAGCAAATATTAAAATAATTTTCAAAGGTAGCTTTTGGGGTGACGGGTATGCTTATAGCATAGATTGTATGGATGGTTTCCGTGTGCGTACTTAATTCTAAACTCATCAAGTTGTACACATTACATATGTACATCTTTGTCAACCTTAATAAAGTGGTTTAAAAAGAGCCAATTTTCAAGAGGTTGTCAAAGATTGAAAAAAGCAAAGCTGCCGTTCAACAGTTAATTTTTGAATTTGGCTCGGGATTAAATTATATTACTGGTAGATACACTAATGCTAAGTGGTTTTTGCTTTTCCTTTCTTTAGGAATGTGGAGTGAATAAAGGCAGGGGTTATTGGAGAGGAAGTCAGGGTAAGTCATATCATATTTCTTTCTCACTTTTGAAGTGTGCAGAGGACATCACGTAAAGCTTGTTTGGGAGCTCTTGGGGGCTCGTGTCTCAGATAAATGAGACAAATGGAGTGTTTCCGGGGGAAATGAAATGATTACTGTAGCTATGCTGCTCATAATCGCGCCACTTGTCCTGGCATTTGGAAACCAGTGTTTTCTGCACACCAGCCACCTTGCTGCGCCGTCTTGTTGAGTGGATCACAGCCACAATAACAAGAGACTCTCTGTATGGTCTCCTGTTTTCGAATTGTGAGTTTTAAATCTTTGTGTCATTTGTTTTTGTCTTTCTGTCTGGTATGGCAAAGGTAGTGTTTAAACTTTCAGGGTAGTATTAATCTAGGCAGCTGAATGTGCCTCATATTCAAGTTCGGGTGCAAAAGTTCATAGACTGGAGTTGATCATAATGTAGTTTGTGTTTTGATATTTTAGCATGGTGTAGTAGTTGCTGTTTAAAAACGTTTATATGCACTCGACATTAGGAAAGTATAAAAAAATTGTGATATTATGACCAATGGTGTAAAATCAAAAGTCATGGTACTTCTACTGATGACTCACATGTGCACTTTGCTTTTGAGTCTGTAATAGACGTTTAGAACCATCTCCTCCAAGTAGAGACAATGAGGTCAAACGTTTTCAGATATTTCCTAAAGTCACTCTGAATGTTAACGAATAACAAAGTCAGAGCAAATAACATTTTCATGTGTAATTAAAATATACAATCAAGAGCTCCTTGAAAAATAAAGCAAAGGAAAAAGGAAGATAGTGGAGGGAGGAGAGAGGAGAGGGAAAAAGGAAAGAAGGAAGGGAAGGAGGGGTGAGCGCGGGAGGAGGGTAGGAAGAAAAGTATTGTTGTAGTGTAGGCTTGTTTTTTTTCTACTTGTGCATTCAGGAGTCTAAATTCTAATAAAGTTAGAAGTAGTAATTATTGGTCTTTGATTGTCCATGCATTATTGAATCTTGCCAGTTCAATACTCAGTAGGACACTGAATGTTTGGGAGGTCATAGGGGTTGTACAAAGGGTAGAATTTCTATATTAGGATTTTCCCTACAAATTCATTTCAAGAAAGAGATAGCTTATTTGGTAATATGTTAATATCAGTTAAATCTAACTGGTGGGTACATGGACATCTGTAACATTGATTATTCTGCATCTATTTTTGAAGTATTTCTTAATTAAACATTAATGATTAAAAAATTATTTTTTGAAATATCTTCACATGTATAAAAATGATTTTGGACTTCATTGCTGTATTATATCTCCAACTAATTATTTGAGAGTAAGTGAAATTAACAACACTTTGTCTAGTGGATTGTTTTCATTATAGTGAAAATTGTTAATGAATGTGAAAATGGTGAAAAAGTGTCAGTGTCATATTCATCCTCTTGTACCAACCATACAGGGAAATTTATATGGCCTGGACATTCCCAACATGTGCTCCTCTTCTTCCAAAATGATGGAATATTTAGACAGGCAAGTGAGTAGTCAGAAAAGGATTATGTATCCAAAGCTGCCACATGACTGAATTAGGCCCATGTATGTATTTGGAATATCAGGCAATAGTTCACAGGAACCTTCCTCAAGAGACTGTTGCTTCACGCCTTTGTCCTTTGGGGAGAAGAAGTTTCTTTCTGTCCACAATGCAGGGAATACCCTCTGTCTTTGACATTGTCAAGTTTCTCCTAACTGATTCCTGAAGTGTGGATGTGATACCTGGAACTCAGTCTTGGACTATTCCATGTGAGCCATACCTTTGGGAAGGGGAAGGTGCATATGTTCAATGTGTGTTTTTATCAGCTGAAAGAGCACTAATATATACCCCACTTTGATTGTTTTTATAAAGTGGTACAATTTGGCTCTGTGTGTCAGAGTTTGAAACCTCATAGTCCCCATAGAGATGATTCACAGGCATTTTTTTTTTTAGTGGAAGCATTTTACCTAAATATTTAATTTGGATTTTCTCATGGAAAAATTAGTGACTCTAATAGCACTGAGTGTATGATCTCATATGGCCCAAATATTGTGAAACTAAGGAGCAACATACTCATTTGGCAAGGACAGGGTACTCCAGCTTACCATAGTTCCCAACACACCCTAATGCAGGGGTTCAAAATCATTTTCGTTGGGGGCCACATCAGCCTTGCAGTTGCCTTAATGTCTCCTCACTATCTCATTTTCCTCACTCTACCTGAACCCTTGAGGTAAAGAGTTTGTACACAGTTCAGACACCAACTATACCTATTTCAGATGCAAGCTGTTCCTTGCATTCTAGGAAATACGGTATGATCACAACTGCAATTCCACATTCTGAGAAATGCAAAAGCTCTCAATGAGGTGTGTGCAATTCCCTAATGCAATCAAGGTTTCCATGATGCATCTTTACGCTGCCCCTGCTCTTTACCTCGCTGATGCAGATGTGAAACCCATCTCCTTTGCCAGCTGCTACTCGTCACCTACTCACATAAGCAGTGTCATCTTTACAGCGAGCGGTGTTGCTAATAACAGAAGTGTCATATTGGGCCCCACATGACAAAAACTTATTATTTGTATTAGACTTCAAAGTTCTCTAAAAGTTTTCTTCACGCCCTAAGGGACATCTCTCTTGAGATGCTTGCCATAGAGATTTTACATTCTCTCCTGTCTGCTCCTCCCTTTTACCATTTTGTTTATTTTTTTCATCTGCTTTCTCCCTCTTAAAAAATACACACACACACACACTCACACTCTCCCTCTCTCTCTCTCTCTCTCTTTCTCTCTCTTCTCATTGACCTTTTACCGGTATAGAGCAGTGTTTCCTTCCTCTTGCCACCAGCCCAGAGTGTCATCTAAATTCTCATCAGGTTTGTTGTATTTGTTGTCATCTTGTGTGGTCATTTATTTATGAGCCCATTCTGTGGTGAACACTGGGAGCAGCTTCTAAGATGATATATGCACTTCTTACAAAGGCATAGCTTGTCTTCCCCCCCCAATTGTACATGTGGGTTGTGTATGTCAGTAGCTGCTGTCTTGCGTGCTGACACTGGGACGTGGGTTTTGACTCTGTGTGAAAGGGACCTACAGAGGGAAAACCTCCACTGATGCATGAAAGGAGGTGGGACAGGACCACGCAGGGAGCCCCATGCGGTTGCTCTCTTGTCCCTGTGATGTTGAGAGGAAAATCGTGAGACAGCTAAAGAAGACATAGATCCTAAGAATGTTATGCAAGAGAGAGTTTTGAAACCTGAGGAATTACAAAAATGAATGCTAGACCTAAATATCTCAGATTGTGACATTTTGAAGAGAGAATTTCCTGTTCAGTCTGTACAAATGATTGGGATATCTAAATCTTGTATCTCTAAACAAGTTCATTTTAGCCAGCAATGGAGGTAGCCTCTATATATGAAGAAACCCATGTATAGCCCAGGAAGTTTTTATTGGTGAATTTTGGCAAGACCGTTTGTCTGATTTAGCTAAAAGCCATTAGGTTGTGTCTTTCTGAAACCTAGCGTGATGTGAGGAATGTCAATTTAAGCCCATTTTATTCTCTATAGTGTTCCTCCAGGATCTAAGATCATGAAATATGTTCCATTTGAATCTACCTACAAAACAAAACACTCTAGCCAGACTGTAAATTAAGTAGTAGATTATAAATTATGTAGCATGGAATGCCAAAGTAAGGCATGGCCACCACACGTAACTCACCTAGAGGAAGCCTTAAGAGCATCTACAGTCTCAGTTCAGAAACTTCAGAGGCAGAGATGAGAGGGTTTAAAGAATATTGTTTTATAGTTAAAACTCAAGGTGCTAGATCTGAAAGTTCATGTTGTATTGTCTAATAACATGTAATTAAAATTTGACTGAAATAGAAAGGTCCTGGTGGCTTAACACAACTTTTGAATTTAATATCAGTTTTATAAAAATTTCTAATATATGTGTGTGTATGTGTATGTATTAGTTGATATTTATATGCCTCCCAACTTACCAACTGAATACAAGGGCCCATCCTATAAACCTACAAATCTCATAGCAAATTTAAGAGGGTGATGAAATGCCCAGGTGTTATGGTGCACATTATAGCCCACATTATATTTTCTTTCCTTTCCTTTCTCCTACATTTCTTTCCTCTTTCCTTTCAAAATTCCATGATTAATGCTCACTTTATCTTAAAAAAAAATACTTGTTGATATGTACTGGTATTTTTCTCTTCTTTCATCCTAATATAATTTTTCCTTTCCTACAGACATTTTTGCTTTGCTAAATGGCTTTTCGCTGGGATATGGGAACAAGCAGTGTGCTGTTGTTTTACACTTTGCTAGAATGAATATGTTGCTGACTTCTCGTAAAATTAGAAATTGTTTCCAAACATCAAACTATCTGGTACTGAAACACCTTGCAATAACTTTTTTGCCTTGTTTTTACTTTCTTGTACAAAATATATGTATACTAGTGTCTAATAGGTGCCTTAATCATTGATGTGTTGGATTCATTAGTTTACCAAGATTTATTGCTCCATCTTTTTAAATTTCTCTTACCATATGGATAACTCTCACATGCTTGATTAGAAAATATATAATTATGTTGGTCCAAATTCTAACAACTCTATGCCCAATGGCAGCAATTTGATCTAATCCCTTTAAATTTTCTTTGTATTTATCTAGAAGCAATTCAAGAGACTTTTCCCCTCCATTGTTGACGTTCCTGTTATTCTTGAATCTGTTTTGTATTCATTGAATAATTATTGGTAAAAGTCACACATTAGCCTGACTTTTTCCAAGTCCTAATTCTGGTGTCTAGTAAGTTAAAAACATGAGGAAATAAACATTTAACTCCAAACTAGTATTTCACTTAGCTAAACGTATTTCTTACCACTAGTGTTCTTTCGTCTTAACTTTCTGAATAAATAGGAAATCATGTTCAAAACTTCACTAAAACCATAACCTGCTTTCGAGAAATTCAAAGAAGAGTTAAGGAAAGAAGATAGTGTTAATACACTATCAAGAGGCATATATAATTCATATGCTGGAGCCCTGTGATTCCAGTATGTTCAAGATGCATCTGCAAAACTGAAACATATTTATAGCAAACTTCTTCCTGTATCTTGGGTAACAGACCCTGTAGACATAGTCTATTAGAGACTCTCCTTCTTTTGAATTTTCTGTTTAAAACATTGTGTAATGCTGAAGCTTCAATGCAGCTTGAACATGTTCCTTCTATTAATAAAATATTTCTGCATTTGCCCAGACAGCTCCTAAGTCATTGTTAAGTCAAGCCGGTGCACTAGTTCTAGAAAATACATTTTGACACGCTCTATTCAACTAGAATTCATTAATTACCAGAAATATTTAATACAATTATGATCACAAAAGAAACTACTCCAATATTTGCCAATGCCTTCAAATCATACCATAAACATTAATGTGTGGATACTTTGATAAACAGTTCAGAATTATAACATATAAAAAAAATAAATACCTTGCATTTCTTCCTAATCCAAGTGATGAAAAACCACCCTCAAACCCCATACCCCTTCAAATTTGAGTTATTTAGAACTAGGAGGGCCTTGTAACTTTGCAGGTGTAAATCTGATCCATAAAGAGAAGTGAAGATTGCATTCTTTTTCAGGGAAGTGTTAAATTATTAAAGAGGCTCATGAAACATCCCTTCCAAGGAGTTAAGGATTTCACTAATAACAATGAACACATCCTGAGGAGAATTAACAGAGAACCTTCAGGGCAATTATAAATCATAATAATAGTTGCATTAAAAAATTGAGAACATTATCTGGAAATGGCACGCTCTCCAGGAACGCCTTCCCCACTCAGTTTCCGAGAAGAGACTCTCCATTAGTAACAGTAGAGTTACAGGACGGTAGAGATTCCACAAATGATGCTGCCGTGTGCTCTTGTGGAATATGAATGACAGGGTTACCTGTGCCCTGGTTTGGAAAATAGTTGCAGTCTTGCTGGATTCAGACCGAAAGATCAGATACCTGTTTTGTAGTAGTCCTGTCACCTTAGCTAACAGTTGTTGGTTGTCCAAGGGAAGTTACACAGCCACAAAAAGGTAGACCGATAATTCAATGGCTATTAAAAAAATGAAAGTAACACCAGTAAAAAGAGAACTGAAATTGATTTGATTGTCATATTTTTAAAAAAATAAATTCAACACTGATCCCAGGTTTTGTTAATGCAGGAATCATAAAGTGAGAGAGAATACTATATATGGCTACTAAATCCAAAGCATTTATGTTTTTTTCTCCTTTTTGGCCCTAAAAGTGAATTTAGACATATAAAACACTATTAATCTAAGCTATAACTAACTCAGCATCGAGTTATGGCTCAATGCTGTATAATCCTTTATTTCTTTAGCCATGGAATGGTCATCAGCACAAGCGTCCATCACAACTTCTTGCCCTGTCACTTGATACTTCATAGTTTTGAAATAAACTTTCAAATGCATAGAAAAGAAGCGATGTATCTACCAGCAACTTGTACGTAAATGACAGTCAGTCAAAATCATCTCTGGGTAGTTGGAATCAATAAACCATTTTATTTCTGAACTCATGAACACATATCCATCTTTCAGAACTCAATCTCAAATTATAAATGTAATAGACCAGCATACCGCTTTTCTTATGAGTTGATATCAAATTCTTAATAGATAAAAATTATCATCAATTTTAAAATATCAGAGTAGAAAGGGTCAACTCTAGGCAATTAAAAACAATTTATGAGACTTACTATAAATTAACTTTGTTTTATCAAACCTGACTTAAATATGTATACAAAACTTAGGCTACCTAATTTTCTTTTACTTTTGTCTTTTTAAATAAAAACTGGGATAAAAACACTGAACTGGATATATTTGAAAGTATTGGTGAAATGATGTCCTGAATAAAAGTTCTTGTTTTTTTTCCACTTTAAAAATAATCACCTATGGAGGAAACATACTGACGTTCATGATCACAGTATGTTACACTTCAGCAAAGGAACTGATTTCAGAAGAAAGTAACAGTGGTGAGGAGGAATAGTCTTAGTAAAATACCAACCAAATTGATCCCCTCAAGAGTATTCATTTAAATAATGTGACAGAGCCTAAGAAAGGAGAGTGTAAGTCAGCATCTTCATGGGATCTTACTAATTTTCTCAGTCAACAAATATGCGTTTCGTACCCATGATGCCAGTGATGTGCTTAGAACTGGGCAGAGGCCTAGGTGAGCATATTCTTTGCCCTCTAGGGTGATGGGAAAGGAAAAGATCCATTGTTCCAAATAGAAATCCATTGTGAATGTATCCATGTTCACTCATTATGATTCATTTAATCAGGTAGGGAAGCTAAGCATTAATGGCTTAGAACATAAATACCTGCAAGGAGGCAAGTGGCACCAAGAACAATGCTCATAAGTTAATTGAAGGTCAAGATGAATACAGAATTATAACGTGGCCTCAAGGGACATGGTATGGAATAGGAGAAAAAATATTTGGAGAAATGGAATAACATAGGTAACGTATTAGTCAACCATTTAGCAAAATATCAATTCCTATTTCCCACTTTGAGATTGGTCAAATTTGACATAAAATTGAATTTAAAACTCCTCTGGTACCTCAATATTTGGCTCATTTATTATATATAGACAGACAGGCCACATTGGTCTTTAAAACCACACAATATTGATTCTGATAGATTTTCAATTCTAAAGGACAGTTTTGGTGATAAGAAAATGATTTCACTCTTCTGTTCAAGTCAAGATGCGGCATATGAAATTAGACATGGCAAGCCTAATAAAGAGGACATGTTCTTCCCCCTTGAACTTGAATGTACATTCAAAGCCATCTGTGAAGACAATAGCAACAAAATTTATTTTAAAAGAAAAATAAAAAGGAAAAACCATGTTGAAATAATCATTGGCTGTGCAATAACATGAAGAAATTGAATAGATTTGTCAGCATGTCAGTCAGAAATGAATTACAATCGTGGTATAGAAATGAAGGTAAAAGAAATTTCTCTGGGAGAAGTGGCATGCAAAATAAAAGCATTAGTGTGACATACAGTTTACGGAAACTCTCTTTGTGGAGATTAAAGTTTATGCTTGTTGACAGTACAACAGGAACCTGTCACCCCGTATAAAAATGATCATGTCATAACCACGTCTTAGTTGATGGCTTGATTTTACAGGCAGTGATAGACATTAGATAAAATTCATCATGCATTTCCATCAACTCACATTAACTAGAGTAGGTGCTTCCATGCATGGATGCAATGATTTGAGACCAAAACATTTCCTGCCAGGAGGTGTTTTATGCAACGGTACTACAAGGACCAGCCCTGTTGTTGCTCAGACATTAGAATGACTTTAGCAAAAATTGAATTATTTATATTTATGTATAGATATTATTTGTATCCAGCTACGGAGCCTGACATAGCCTTCCTAGTTTCTCACAAAACTGAGGCCTACTGGGAAAAAAAAGAGGAATTGTGTTAGTAATAGAATTAGTGGGACTGGTTATTTGGCACTTGTGTGAAAAGCACTTTCTGTGTTTTACCTCCTTTAATTCTCATAACATTCACAGTGCTGCAGTATGTTGGTGATCTGTATTTTAACAAAGGAACAAACTCTAGAAAGGTAAATGTGCTGATGAGTAAATAGCCAGTGCAAAGCAGCTGAGGAGCAGGGCCGAGTTTCAAGAGCAGGCTGGCCCGAAAGAAGAGAGGGCTAAGCCGTCGGGTACCAATGATGTCACAAGTCCAGGTGTGCCTCAGGATGTCATTGCAACTTGAAGTCACTTCTTTTGGATGGGGGGCTCTGTTTTGCAAAAATTTGCAGAAGGAGATTACAATGATCGAATTAAAGTCTAACATTTAATCATCAGAGCAATGCAGATCTATTAATTTGTGTGGCTTCCTCTTGATCTCTAGTTTCCTAATCATGTGCATTGCATTTAGTGGAACTATCTGATCAATCTTAGGAGGCAATACACATTGTTGCTGCGATCTAAATTCTGGAAATATATCCAAAATAAATGAAATCATGATCTCAAAGAAATACCTGTACTACCATGTTTATTGTAGCATTGTTCACAACATGAAAATGTAGAAACAAAGGAAGTGTCCATCCAAAAATGAATGGAAAAGAAGATGTGGTATATATACTTTAAAAAAATGTTACACTAAAAAAAGAAGGAAATCCTGCGACTTGCAACAGCATGGATGACCTTGGAGCACATTATGCTAAGTAAAATAGGCCTGTCATCAAAGCACAACCACCGCATGACAGTACATGTCTGAGTTACCTAAAATAGTCAAACTCATAGAACTAGAAACAGACAATGCAACAGTGGTTTCCAGGGGCTGGAGGGTGAAGGAAATGGGGATTTGTTGTTGAATAGGTATAAGGTCTCAGTTACACTAGATGAATAAGTTTTAGAGATCTGCTGTACCACCTAGTACCTGTAATTAGCAATATGTAATTTGCTCTTCAAAATTTGTTGACATAGTAGATTTCATCTTTAGTGTTCTTACTATTAAAAACCAAACAAGAAACTTAAAAAAAATGAAGGGACAGAGGAAACTTCAGGAAGTGCTGGATAGGCCTACTACTTTGATTGTGCGATGGTATCACGGGTGTTTGCATGTGGGCAAGCTCATCAAGTTGTGTGTTTAAGTGCAGTTCTTCGTACATTCATTAGACCTCACTCCAGTCGTTAAAAATAGTGGTTGCTTTGAGTGAGGGAGGCGACTGGCTGAGAAGGGGTATGAGGGATCTTACTGGGATGATGGAAATGCTGTGTCTCGTGATTGGCACGTAGGGTACTGAGTATATACATTTCTTAACACTGAGCTATGTTCTTAAGACTATGCATTCACTCTGAGTAAATTATACCTCAGTAGAAAGCAGCCAGATGCTTTGGAGAAAATAATGACTTATTAACAGTTACTCCTTTTACTCATTATAATCTGCCTTCCTCTAATTCTCTTAAATTTTTACAACATAACCCCGTCTAGTATGTAATTTTATCCTGTGATTTAAAAAACATGGATGTTATCTCTGTACTTATGAAAGAAACTGTCTTTGAAGAGGCAGAAAAAATGCCATATCATACAGGTATAGCAGAACTACAGATCAAATTATAACTTCTAGGTCTCTGACTTGCACTTTAATCTATACTTAATCTGCTAAAGTGAATATACCTCAGGTACAAGTAAGTGGTAGAAGTAACACAGTAGTGTTCTTTCTGTCTGACTCAAACCACACTTCTTCTTAGTTAAAACCTTGAGAACAAATGCAGCAATGTTGAAGAAGTTTAATTTCATTTATATTCTGCTCAAGGTATGTACATTAATTTAATGACTGAAGAGGTTTTGTTGAGGAAAAGTATGCAAAAATCCCTGGCTAAGCTACCGAATGGTTCCAGAAACAAAGTTCAGTGGCTCAGTGGTGACTAATAATTGATTTCCACCCTTTTAGGTAGAATATAATTCTTTGCAATTTCTTGAATCAAAACATCATGTATGTAAAACTCTAGTGATTTTTTTGTTTTGTCTGTTTGTTTTTTTGTTATAGTTTTCTATTTAAATTCTTTTTCCATTAAATTTATTGGGGTGCTACTGGTGCAGGGGTGCCCAACCCATAGCCCCTGGGCCACATGTGGCCCAGGATAGCTGTGAATGTGGACTGACACAAAATCATAAATTTACTTACAACCTTTTTCTTGTTCATCAGTTTTTTGTTAGTGTTTGTGTGTTTAAAGTGTGGCCCAAGGCAACTCTTCTTCCAGTGTGGCCCAGAGATGTCAAAAGATTAGACACCCCTATAAGGTTTCAAGTACACAGAATTTTCCCTAATGGAAGGAGACTTGATTTGGGGCGGTGAACATAAAGTACAGCGTACAGATGATGTGTTATGGAATTGTGCACCTGCAACCTGTATAATTTTCTTCACCAGTGTCACCCCAATAAATCCAATACAAAATAAAAATTTAAAAATTAATTAAAAAGAAACAAGAAATTCAACTCCTTGGAAAATTCTGGAGCTGGGCTAGGTACCCATTCTCAAAGGAAGTTCTTGAATGTCTGTCCTGACGCACAGCAGAAGAAGTTCATAAATGTTAGTTTTTGCAGTATGAAAATATAATGCCCCCACACAAGGGTAAGGATATATAAATGTGATATTTTTTCTTTTTTTTTAAGATTTTTTATTTATTTATTTTTAGAGGGAAGGTAAGGGAGGGAGACAGAGAGGGAGAGAAACAGCAATGTATGGTTGCTTCTCACATGGCCCTCACTGGGGACCCGGCCCGCAACCCAGGCATGTGCCCTGACTGGGAATCGAACCGGGACCCTCTGGTTCCCAGCTGGCGCTCAATCCACTGAGCTACACCAGCCAGGGCTCAAATGTGATATTTTTTCATTCAAAAAATGATAACTTCAGGATGCTGATCAAAGATGTTAGGTTAAAACTTTTTAGAAAAATACACACATACATTTCACTAGCTATTTGTTGTATATGCCTATTTCTTAAAGACTCATGTAAACTATGTCTTAAAGACTCATTTCCTAGTTGAGATGTGTTGACTCCAAACAATTTAAATGCTTGTCTGTCTTCTATATGTCAGTTATTTTTCATTTTTAAAACTAATGTCTTGAGTGTTTCCTGTGAATCAGGATGTCTGCTAAGTACATGGGTTAGCTCATCTTCCTATAACTGCCCAGTAAGTTTAATATAGTCACTCTCCCAATATTTAATGTAAGGATGTTGATACTTTTAAAAGTTGCCACCTACTGCAACTTGAAGAGATGGGAACCTGAAGGAAGAGGATTTATACCTAAGCAGTTAGATCCCAGAGCCCACACCCCGGAGTACTATTTTATACTGTCCCCTTGGCAGAAACCTTATACAGAAACAGAAAAATGGGAGGCATCCCTGGGATAATTTCCTTGCATCGTTCCTTTTTGAAGGGGAGGGAAAATGACCGGTCACCGTATTTCACTCTGACTCCTGCGACACCACAAACCACTGGTGTTTTTTCTGGCCAGGACTGGTTTCAGTACACCTGTCAGAGGAGACACGCACTTACACGCTGACCGTAGCCTGGGAAGCAACTAATTGGAATAAATCAGGCCAGGACACATGTATGAAGAGGTGTTGCTATGGAGATGTGGTGACCACACGTGGAGCGCAGACCCTTAGTCACTTTAGTTCATTCAAAGATGGGCAATGAACACCTGATCGCAATGGAAGGGACTGTCGCCTACATATTGTAAGTCCAGAAGAAGTAAGGTGGCATGGGGAATGGGTCTATTTTAGTGACTCTCTGTGCTTGGCTTTGCCTCCTTTGTGGAGGCCTTTCTCTTCAAGGGGGCCACAGCATCACAAACCTCAGTCACGGGATGATTAACAGCATCCGGAAGGAAGAGGGGCAGTTTGGGGAGTGTCTAACGGGATTTAGAAAGAAGGAAGTTTTCCAGAAGTCCCAGAAAAATACCTCCTAACATTTCATAGCCCCTACCTGGTCCCATATCTTCAGAGAAACACAATTCTGGTAGAAAAGGAAAATTCCAACATTGAAGGAGTCATTTTTTCCTGGAGTCTTAGAGGCTGTGTGCCGGAGTGAATCTGCACAGATGGAGTTCTGTCAGGACAGGGAGAGACGGGAATGGAAGCCAGTTAATGGTGTCTTCTGCATCTCTGCTGAGGGCCAGCCAATTATGGTCCTTAGGCTCTCAGGGGTCAGATATTTTGGTTTTCTTTTCCAAGAAAAACTGTCCATTTAAATGACTATGAGAATGACTCTTATACAGAAAAATAACTACACAGCCACAGAGACTGCTTCTTCTGATCAAACAGAGTCTTCAAGGCTACAGCAATATTTTCTCTCGGTTGTGGGCTAACTTTGGGGGGTATGAAACCTGGCATTTTTGAGAACCAGAAACCTGTGAAGAGGAATAGACTGTCATGTTTGGTCCGTGAGATTGCCAGGGCAGGGAGTCTCAGGAAGTCAGGAAATGCAGCTGACATCAATACCCCAGGGGAAACAGCCAGAGAGACGAGAAGGAGTGATGTAACTAACAGGGCAAACTGACAACGTCAACAATGATGGTTTTCAATAGGATGCTTTGAAACAGGCTCCTTTTTTTCCCACACTGAAGGCACTGCTCTGAACTTAACATTTAATCCAGAAAAAGTTCTGTAGAAACTGAATTTCATTCTTATGTCAACAGCCATTATCCCAAGTCAGTTTAACAATCCGCTGTTCCTGTGACCTTAGGATTACCACTCATGTTACTCCTCTCCTTCTATCATTTTTGAGCTCCTACTCCCTGCCAGACACTGTCCTAAATTTAACTCATAAATCTGGTGAGATGATTTTTCTTATTTGACAGATGACAGCACATTAGTTCAGAAAAGTCAAATGACTGTCTAAGGCCAGAGACCTAGAAAGTATAATAGGACCGGAATGTAGTTCCAAATCTACTGGACTTCAAAGCATGGTTCTTTTATTACAAGCTCTTTTGCCTTCATTGCCCCTATTCCCACAACTGCAGTTGTGTAGGAAATGAGCATGATCCCAACATGCAATTTGAGAATAACTAATGTTACTAGCACGAGCATGAAGTTCAACTTCTGGGAGAAAAGTATATCTTGTAAAAAAATTTTACAGCAAAATAAACCCCTCTTTTGTTTTAACTTCAACACATATGTCATGCATTCACATCTGCTTTTTATCTTCCTTGTCTTTTTCCCCCCGTACTTTTCTTTGCCTTGATTAAATAATCTACTCAAGAGTTAGCTTGCTAACTGAGGTTTGGGAGACATTTTTTGAAGGTCCAATACTCTGTACTAAATTATGGTTTTCTGATTCTCATATACACTTCTGACATCACCGCTTCTTTTTGCCTAGAAATCTTGGACATCCTCCTACCTGCTCTTTTCCTTCCTACCTTCAAATTAAGGTATAAATGGGAAATTGAAGAAAAAGTATCAAAAATGTTCTCTTAGTTCCAGTGGGCTTGGGTTAATGCAGAAATGTAGATGAAATGCCTGGACTTGGTGTGTGTTTTGGTTGGTTGGTTGTTTGTTTTTATATTGACTCGCACTTGGCATTTGGTTAATAGTTTAGTTATAGTGTATGAATCCTTCTGCTTCCTTTCTCACCTTCTGTGCGGTGTTTATGTGGGGAGGATCTCATTCTTGTGCGACCTCCTGGAAATTAAAACATGTCTTTCTCATCTGCCCATCTTTTCAAAATTCACTGCAGTCTCACACCCTTTGTAGATTCTGAACAAATATTTGTGGAGTGGTTGGATCCGTCTTATTTCAATATATGTGAGTTATTAAAAATTAAAAATATCAACCAGGTGATATTTTTCCTAACTACATATTTTCTGATATCTTTTCCAAAAATGTACCCATTCTCATTCCTTCAGTGTTTTTTTGTGGTAAAACAATACGATGGAAACTATGAGTCATTTTTGAAGTAGAAAAGAAAGCTTCACCCTACAAGGAAGCTATCCAGAGAATCTGTAATGAGAACAAAATAAACCACCTCATCCTGGGCTCACAGCATCATGGTTCTTGATGACTTAGGATTCCTTCACTATCAAGTACAAACGAGTCTGTGTTTTTAAAAAATAAAGCTCATCTTTTATATGAGACAGTTTATAGTTTATCAAAAAGCTACATTAAGGTGCTTAATAAATCATGCTGCATACAACCCAAGGACAAGAAAGCACAACTGTCTGAAATAAAATACATTAGGAATACAAGAAAAACAGATTCTTAGTATAATTCTCAGAGTCCTTAGAAATTAATCAGAAAAATGTTAATTATCTACCAAGTTTAAAGTAGTGAAGGAATAAAACAACAAAATGGACATTGTCTTTTCTGAGTGAACGAGTAAGGCCTGAGTGGGAAGGTGTGACAGGCAAATAATATAATATTAATATATTACCAATTTTCATGTTTTTGTTATGGTTTAGTAAGAAATAAATCAACACTTCCAACTATAAAAGCAAGTTTATTTATCTGAAGGCAAAGGCTATTCCTTGTAGGAGAACTATTATAAAACCAGCAGAGATGAATCCCAGCTGTGCCTTCTTCTGCAGATGGCTCCTGCAGGGGTCCCGCTTCCCACACCATCTTGACCAGACTTCCATACAAATTTCAACACCACTTCGGAGGCAGGATCTCTGGTATTGAAGTGACAGGGTCATTCACACTCATGACCTAATGAGTGTCATTGATGCATTGATTCAGTCAGACACAGAGTTTCTATAGAACCTGAAGGCCATCGTTCAAATGGGCCCCTCACCTCTGACTGGGTCTGGATGAACTCAAGCATGTTGTACAATTGCTTTTCCAGCTGCCAGCAAGGAGTGGACGAAGAAGTCAGCAGTTAGGTGGACTCAGGTCATTGACAAAAGGGAAGTCTGGCTGTGGCGGCTTCATTCAGAACTCTGTTGGTGTCACAAGAGGGCCAGGGTACCAGGGGGTGGCAGCTGTCGGTGGAGGGAGGGAGCTCCCCAAACAGTGCATTCCTGTTTTTGCCTTTTGCTGAGAGAACATGTCTTCAATCTCTCTTCAGACAGAGATCCAGAGCCACTTCTTTGATTCAGGAGGCACTTAGGCCATCAGCTGGCAGATGTCTGTGAGTGCACACACTTAAACAAGCATTTTAAGTGGACCTTGTGGGCTACTCCAAGGAACAGCCTCAATATGAAAGAATTTGTTTTGGCTTTGGGGTTAAACAGAATAGACCAAGATAATATACTTATTAATTCTGTGATTTGAGACAACTGATCACTAAGATCATTAGTTACCTAAGTATGTAACATGGGAATAATAATATCTCTGTCTCCATTTTGTTACCAGTCACCACAGTACCTGGCACAGAACAGAAGCTCAATAAATACTGGTTCCCTTGCTTTCCTTAAAAAGAAACAAAAACAAAAACAAAAACAAAAACTTTTATTAATCATTCCATGCCATGCCCTGCCTACAATTCTGCATCTCTCTGGCCTTGTAGAGATATGAGTTGTATCTATCAGTTTAGATCTGTACAGACTCCAGGACTCAGCCTGTGCCTAGAAAGATATAAGGAGCCACAAGCTACCTTTATCAGCCGACATCACATCAGCAAGGCTACTGTTTCCCCTCTCACTTTCTAACCAGCAGGTAGATTTTTTCTTCTTCTTGTGATGAAGACACAGCCTAGCCTCTCACCCGTCTTCCCGCTCCATTCCTGTCTTTGTCTTGGTCCTCTACTCCAGTGCTAACATTTTAATGATGTGTCAAGCAGACATTTTTGAAGGTGTAACTCTCTAAGACTGAAATCAGATCCCCTGATCTTTATTACATATTTTTCCATGTCTCTGCTCTAATTGCTCAGAAATCTCATATGGTGTCCTGTAGGTCATGACTCCTTGGGGGTTGCTACCACGTGTGTTCATCTTTGCATTCACAGCACCTGGAACAATGCCTGGTAACAGGCTATCGACATACATGTCAGAAAGGAATGGGGATATCAGCATAAGATCGAAGAGTAATGTTCATTCTAGGTATATTTAAAACGCAAATGGTGCTAATGGCATACTGAAGAACATTTGAAAAACTAGCCAGATCTAGAAGACAAAACACTTTGACCCATGGAAATATCGATGTTTTCTATGCATATATGTATGGTGAGGGGTATCAGAGGTGTATGAGGAGAAATCAAACTCTTTGAAGTCCACATACTTAAACCTGTGCTCACTTGGGGCATAATGTCATTATGTCCAGCTATCATCAAGTAGATAGTTATAAAATAGACTGACTCACTTTAGACTTGTGGAAAATGTAACTTACTTGAAACTGGGGCCTTGGATCAAAATGTGTAATTCATTGGCGTGTGGCTTTGCCTGGGAAGTAGATCAAAGAGTCTCCCGAGCTCTGCCCCTCAGCTCAAAAGCACTACTGTAAGCCCTTGGGAAAGAATTTGTACATCTTTAGTTAGAAGACCTGTATCATCTGCCAAAACAAGATTCCCTAGGTTTACTTCTAAATATAGCCTTAGTTTGGGTAATTTGCTATAATCAATTTTGAAGAACATTTAAACTCAATTTAATGTTTATTTTCTTTGCCAACTCTTGGCGCCTGCATATGTGATGACTCTCATTCAAACGAGAAGATTACACACCTATTAAATATGTACATGCAAGTGAAATCACTGTACATCCTATAAGTACAAATTTAACTCTGGAAGATGTATTGCTTTCACTGATGCATTTATTCATTTGCTGAGGGTTGTTTGAAAGTATGCATGTATTAAATATAACATTTAGAGAGCTTCACTTTGAAAATTCCTTAATTTCCTAACAAAATAGTGCAATTATGAAAATTTCACTAATCTGGTATTTACCATTGCCGGTACATTTTGCACTCAGCTTTGATATTGGCAGTAGCTTTATGAGGGCCATATTTATTTATGAAATTGTTCACCCGTTGTGTGTTTACTGATATAGGACTGTAATTATTTTATGTTTGCAAATAGTCTTATAGTTAGTAAACTTGACAGAGGTAACTTCCTGCCAAAGAATAGAAATAACCGATGTAAAGGGCTTCTTTTCTAAGCATCTGTCATCGAAAATGAGATGTTAGGACAGAGATTCAAAGGTGAGGCTGAGGACGCCTCGTTTGGAATGGGCAAGGGTAAGAAGCCCTGGGCAGGGGCCCAGAAATGGATAGTAAAAGTAGAGATGGAAGAGGGTGGAAGCATGTTGGTCTCTGAAGCTCAGATTTAAGAACTGGGGTGGGTACGAGTCCTGTTCATCTGTATGGAAGTCAAGTTAGGGCATCAAAAACAAGCCAAGAACAAAGACAACCATCGGCCAGAAACACCTACTAGGAGGCAGAATGAGATACACACATAGAGCCACATGGCGAGGCTGCAAATGGAGAAAGAGGGCTGACAGCTATGGTTGGGGGTGGGTTTATATTTTTGTTTAAAATAGGAATTAAAAATTAAATTGTCATTTAATGTTTAACAATTACGCAGTGTGCCTGAAAATGCCCATTTCTGACTTCTTTTCATGAATCATAAGTTCTGTTATTTTTATTGAATTTACTAGGGTGACATTCGTTAATGTAATTATATAGGTTCAGGTATACATTTCTATAGGTTTTGAGAGCCCAGTTCTATAACACATCATCTGTATAGTGTGTTGTGTGTTCACGACCTCGAGTCAAGTCTCCTTCTTTCACCATTTACCACCCTTATACCCTCTTGTACCTCCTTCTGCCCCTGTTTCCCTCTGGTAATCACCACACTGTTGTCTGTGCCTTTGAGGGTTTTTTGTTTGTTTGTTTAATCCCTTTATTTATCTTTTTCATTCAGCCTGGCAACCCCCTCCCCTGACAGCTGTCAGTCTGTTCTCTGTATCTATGAATCTGTTTCTGTTTTGTTATTTTGTTCATTAGATTCCACATGTGAGTGAAATCATATGGTACTTGTCTTTCTCTGACTGGCTTATTTCATTGAGCATAATGCTGTCCAGGTCCACCCATGCTGTCTCAGAGGGTAAGATTTCCTTCCTTTTCATGATGCCACGGCTTCCTCAGCTCCTACTTGAGCAGCTGCTGAATTTGAGTGTTTCTTACCTCCTAGGTCCCCTTTTACACCTATAATTTTGGTGTCATTAATGTCATTCTTCCTCATTTTCAAATTGATCTGCCTTGAAAGATAACTTTATCGCTTTTCTCTAAGGGGAGTTACACACTCTTGCGACCCCCACAATCTCTCTCTCCCTAACCTTTTACATCCAACCCACATTAGTGTTAAATGACTTGCTTCTGTGAGTGTTTGAATCAGGAGTCATACATCGGAAACTTATTGAAAGACACAACCATTTTGATGACCAAAAAACTGCAAGTTTAGAGGAGCAGGTTGAGCTTTCGAATCAAAGGATCGGTGAGAAGACAGATGTTATGTCACTGCTCTCGCGGATTTCCCGAAGGTCAGAGGAAGGCACCTGGGGGCTCTCGGGCACATCTGGCCTACACACCTTTGTTATTTGACCTATGCAGCCTACATTCTTCTAAATTTACTTAAATAGAGATCGTTCGTTCGTATTTAAAAACGGATTGCTAGCTTCCTTTGAAAATCTGGAAGATCTGGCAAATTTAGACCCATATTCTCAAAACCGTAACTGAGGACTGGGCTTGCTAGAGCCCATTCTTCTGTGGGTGGGGCACACACCCTCCCAATTACCACAGCGGAAACCAAATGGTTCCTTCACTTACTGGACCTGCTGGGTGACAGCAGGTCTCTTGTGATTGTCACCTGAGTAGAGGCAAGGATCAGCGCCTGTCGCACTAGGACTCAGAAGAGTTGTGAAAAGCCTGGTTGAGAGCAGGGCGAGGCTACAGGGACACAGGCGGCCTGGGCTGGCCCACCCGTGCATGCCACACAGACGCTCTCCTGCCTTTTATAGCAGAAAGGATACACTAATCATCAAGACGGAGTTGTAACAACAAAATTAGTTCAAAATGACTATTGCTTTCCTCTGTTTGATCTGATAGCATGCTGAAACAGGAACATTACATTGTCTTTAACAGCAATGTTCAAGGGTAAATTATAATATTGCCCTCATTATACAGATAAGAGGTTCCGTAAACCCAAGCCCTCAACCCTCATGCACAGAGGTGCTCCTGACCTATGGAAGATACTGGAGCGATCCACATAGCCTGGAATTTCTTTATTACGGACCTTTCTTTTTGTTAGGTAGATATTAGATGAACTATTCTCTCCAATCCTCTGAGTGGTTCCACTGAACTGAGGCCCGTATGGTAGGGCTATACTAAGTACAAAATTAGCAGAGTTTTAATCACAGGCTTTCAGTCAAGTATTTTCTATTATCCTCTTTATCATTCCCTTAATTTCTATGTTAAAATTAATGTTTACATAATACCTTGACCTTAATATCCCTGTTGTTAAAAAAAAAAACAAGAAACATGATTAATCTTGCATTTTAGATGAGTCATTCTCAAACATTGTTGCACATAGAATTACCTGGATGTCTTGTTAAAAATACAGATGCCTAGGATTTGCTCCAGATCAACATAATCAGAAACTGTGTGGTGAGTTCCAGGCACCCGTATTTCTCAAACAATACCCAGTGATTCTGAGATGCGTAAAAGCTTGAGCATCTCTGTCCTGTTTACTATGTAACATCAGGATTTAATAGATGATACTGAATTGAGTTTCGTTACAAGGGTGGAACACTGATTGCTATTTGTGGCACATTACTGTGATGTCATGAGGGAAAAGACAAGCGTATATTCCTCTGTAGTGTTCATATAGAGATCTTATTTATGCTCCTTTCCTTAAAAATCAGAAAGATACACTATGGGCCTCGACCTGTGAGGCTCAGTTGGTTGGAGGTCATCCCACAAAGGGAAAGGTCACCAGTTCCATTCTCAGTTTGGGCACATGTCTGGGTTCTGGGTTCCATCCCTCAGGGCGCGCACAAGAACAGCCAATCCGTATTTCTCTCTCACATCGATGTTTCTCTCCCTCTGCTTCTCCCTCCCTTCCCTCTCTCTAAAAATAAATAAATAACATTAAATTTAAAAAAGAAATATGCATTATAGATACATTTTGAATTGTTAACTTTTCATAAGATTAACCTTTACAAATAATCTCTCAACAAATTTTGTGTATAATACAATGCCAGCCAGTTTGAATTATATATACACATGTACAACCACAAGATACATTGTATCTATGATGTATGTGTGTGTGTGTATGTATATTTATTTATAATTTTATATAAAGCAAGAATGTTGAACCTATTGTGGTACCTAAGGAAAGTCTAAAATCTGAAACACAGCTCCTTGGACAGGTAGGTATACCACAAAGCAAGAGACCTTTTATTTTTTCTGTAGGAATTTTGACACTGCATTCAAGAGATCCCTTTGTAAACATCCTCCAAGATAAGTTAGCAATTCCAGAGGAGGCTTGAATACCCCTCACAGTACCACATGAGAGAAGGTGGCAATTTGCCTCTCCTCCCTTCTGCTGTAGAATAAAGAACTTAAATCAATCCACTCAAGCGTGTGAGTAGGGGAAAATGTAGTTTCGCAAGTAAAAATAATCGGGCTATTATACTGTCTGGTAGCACCACAACACAGAAAACAAATTTCTGTTTGTTTTCAAACTGAAGTATTGCACAAGTGAAATTCGCCCAGCCTCCCCTCTCCCTGCACACACACAACCCGCGCAAACCCAAAGTGATTGCCTATGCAATTTCCACGACAATTCCTGTACAAATTCACTTTCCAGAAGATTTTTTTAAAGCCAGTGGACCCAGGAAATTGTCAGAAGCTTCAATCTGACTCAGAGTCATGGTTCACGTTCAAGAGGCCCAAGACTCCAAGAATTCTTTCTTGCATTTATGGTGAACTTGAACTACTACAATGCAGTTAAAGTAGTATTTTCTAGGCGCCTTGTAATATATATTCTGAGTGGGAAAGATGGAATAGGTCATTATTCAGAACAATTTACTCCTAGATGATGGGTCCAAGGAATTGCCGCCGAGCAATCACTCTTTCTCAGCAAGATGGGCAGCATTTGGAATCGGGATTGACAAGAAGGTCTGAAGTGACATTTGTGCCCTGCCAATGCCACCATCATTGCGCAGTGTTCCTTTCTCATTTCCTTATAGTGGTCATGGAGACTGAGCACAAAGAACAAATGACTTGAGAGAAATGAAAAAATATGTTGTCACGGCACCAAAGCTGGATGCATACGACAAATATTAATGTATTCATTCTGTTGGTGCAACAAGAGACTCAGAATGTCACAAGACTAGGAGTTTGAAGACAACCACATCAAATAAAACATTGCTGGAAAACACAGCAGGAAAATGTATCATTTTGTGAATGAAGAGACCTCATTCAAGCTGACCTTCAGGTCCCATTGCACATGAAGAACAACTTTTGGTCAGCAGTCAGCTAGAACCAAGGGCTCAGTCCCCAGCGGGGCAATGCAGCATCCATTTCTGCCAAGTTAGAGAAATTGAGATTGACGTGGTAGATGGGCCTTTAGAGAAAGACCTTAAAACCCCATCTGTTCTGTTTCTTTCAAAGATTCCGCTGCAGGTTTTAAAAGAGTAGGCATTTCATTCTGAGGCACCCTGGGGGTGCCTAGTGAGAACTCAAGGCTGATACTCACATCATGATGGTGACTGATATCATGTAGCATCACTGCCACCATTGCCATGGTCCCAGCATGCTTAAACTAAAATAAATAAATAAATAAAAATCATCAAAAGCAAGCAGATAGGAAAATAAGAGAACTTATTCTCTTATTCCTCTTAGATATGGCAATTGTACATGAACCCAAATGAAATCAAACATAAAATGATTCATATCGCTTGTCAATATCATTTTATTATCTTTATGACATTCAACTTGTCAAGCAGGCTGCACTTAAGGTGAGAAGGAAAGGAAAACCTTAAAAGACAAAGTGTGCCCACAGCTTGCATGGTTCCCATCATCCCATCACTTCCTCTGTTGAGGTGGACAGCAGTGAGTACATGTCTGAACCCAAAGGGGGCTTCGAGGTGCAGAGGCAGATACAGGACACAGCTAATAGTGGCCATGACTTTTCCTGACATCTCTTTGGTTCGCTTCAGCATGACCTTGTCAAAGTTAAAAGCTCATAAAATCCCTATTTATTTTTTATGGCATTGCAATTCTACATAACAGTGCTTAAAACAAAACACAGTATAATTATACTGTCAATCAGGCAGCTAAGAAAGGCATTTTCCACCAGCCTCATACCTAGCAAACTGTAAATAATTTATAAAACCAGAAGTCATTACTAAGTGGCAGCGTTCTGGGGCTAGTTAAGCCCTTGTCACCGTGCTGTGGTCTTTTAAGAGAGCTGGGCACGAAACCTGCTTGTTTACTTTCATCCTGTGAGTGGAAAAAAAATTGTTGCTTGTGTCTGTCGTCTTTCTGTGCGGGCTCTAATAAAAATATCAAATTGTCAATAGAAATTTGAACAGGTGTAGAGTGAGAGTAATAATGATGTTTTATTCATATGCACTTCCAGCCCATTTAACTTCATCCAACAAACAACAAAAAATATTTTCTTCATTACCTCCAATTAATGTAAATGTCAAATGTGTTGAATATATTATCACACCGATAATTTGTTGTGTTGATTGATTTGTGGAATGTTTTGGATTAAAGTAACAATTTTTCTTACTTGACTCACAATTGCATGTTGTTACCCGTCACCTCTGGATTATGTAAATAACAAATTTGTTTCCATTAGATCTAGTGCTAATTCTGGTAAACAAGATTTTCAAAGTATCAGTAGTTTCCGAGATTTCCAGCTTGTTCATTATTTTTAGTTGTTTTATTAATTGTTAACTAGAATTTATCAGCTCTGGGAAAAAAATGTATATCTGTATCTCCTTCATGCTACTGACCAGATAACCCTTTGCTTTTTACGTGTAAAGCAGTAGCAGAATAAAATCCCAATAATTAAATTCGAGCTTCCACATCCCACTTTGTGGTGTAAATTCCATTTGCAAGCCAGAATCTAGTATTTGTCTCCTATAATACTCTTTCAGTATAATCAAGATTTATATTATGAACCATTTCTTTTCTGTAATAGCTTTTGTGTTAGGTTTTCTTTAGTGCCTCTGCCCATTATTTAATCTTCTTATTAAATACTTTCAGAATGAAAAACTTGTGGTCAGTTTTCAAAGGCAAGAGTCAATGATATCTTTAATAGATTCCATAATATGATAATGGAGAAATATGTTTAATTTATATATCAATATCTTTTAAGTCCACATTAAAAGTTACAGTTAAGTGGGAAATGTAGGTTATTTTCTTCATGATTCAGGAGAAAAAGCTAGTTTTTTTTTCTATCCTTTATTACCCGATTATTTCAATTAACCTTTCTTTGTTATGCGGGAAATATAAAAGGGTTTGAGGGCTCTGAATATTTAGGAGCATGGCACTAATCCTCCCTCTCTCATGTTTTAAGCATGCTGAGAAGTGGTTTCACCTCCCAATGCCTTGGCTCTCTATTCTGTTCTATGAAATGGGGATGGTGCTATTTATTATATGAGCCTAATGAAAATACTAAATATTTGCAAAGCACCTAGCCCAGTGTGTTAATCATGGTGGATAGCAAACACTGCATTTGTACAGGTCTTTCTTTTCTCCTTTATTTTATTTTTCATGTGTAAATGCCATCTCAGTAAAGGCCACTGCCTTCTACAGAAATGTGTTTTTTCTAAAATTTATTTTACATTATTATATGTGTAGCTAATATGGATTGAAACCTAATTCCTCAGATGGGCAGCACATGCTGTTTATTTGTTGAGAGCAGAGCTTCATTTTTACTACGTGGTCTTACGTACCTTTAAACTCGGTTGACTCACGGTTTTCCAACACCTTTCCCTTGGACTTGCTACAATACCCAGAGACGCATGTAGACAGGGATGGCAGGAGTGTGTGTGATGGTGCCAGCCTCTTCAGAGTGATGAGCAAGGACTTCTCACCCCAACACACATTCATTCATCCCCAGCACACACCGGTTGTCCATGCCAAGTCAGCTTACTGCTCCACCTTCCAGGATTATTCTGGTTCAGGTTCTTCATGGCCATATCGATGCTGTTCTTTCACTGCATTTGGTACTTGGATCAGTGGTGCTCTGTAGGGTAAATGGAGGCAGTCTGGCTTCCTCATCCAGGTGTCTGGGTAACTAAGGGAAGCAGTGTTCCTTTAACCTTGAATGGGCCTGATAATTAGTGTTCTCATAGCCTTGAGACAGGGTACGATAAATGGTTCCCATAGCATGAAGTGGGCTCAAATGCTCAGAATCTCACCATGTCATACAACTTGTTTTGGCTCTCTGCAAGCTTTGTTTGTATTGAGTATTTAAGGGGGTAGGGGCTCCATGCTGATTACCACGACAGATGCCACGCAAAGGGGGCAGATGGAGTGCAATGTGCCACACAGAGACATGCAGGGGGACATTCAGCTTGCAACATGCATGGCTCACCCACCTGTGAATAAAGGCATGTCAGACAGCCCAACGGCTCCATGAATGTTTTTCCATCTGCCCGAATACCAGGAACCTGTCAGACCTTGACTAGTCGCAACACCAGCTCTTTCAGACCCCCTTTTTCTCAGCCCTGGACACTGCCTTGTGGCTTCTAGGTTCTCACCAGCTCTCTTGGGGTTCCGTCCAGGAAGTAAAGCACAGGTTCTCTCTGATAGCAGATCCCACAAACTTCTCAGGGATATTCCTCTCCTCTCCCCTCAGAATGAGGCTTGGTCCACAGAGCAGGGACCCATCTGCATTTACTCTCAGCATCCTCTACTTCTTTTCCTCCTACCTCTGGGAAGCGTAATCACTGCTTCCTATCAAGTTGTGCCCTGAATGTATTGCTCACGCCCTGCTTTTCATTCTTGTCTTCCAACACCTGGGCACTCAAAAGCCAGAATTGCTTCTGAGGTTTCTTCTCAACTGCTGAGGTGGATGGTGGGTTTCCTGAGACCATTCTGTCACAGCCCCGATGTGTAACACCTGGCTGATGACATGGCAGAATGACCACGTGATATGAGGAGATACAGGGGAAATATGCATATAAAAATTTACCTAGTAATATAAAGTTTCAAAAACATCCCTACAGCTAGAAACGTATCAAGGAAAATTGTAAGAGTGAATGAATAACGGAATGGCAACATTCACTCTTTGGGAGCCATTTATTCTAGGATCCATTCCTCATCCCGCCTTCCCTCAACCTGAAAACCATAGGGTATTTACCACATTGGTGTCAAGACAGAGAGGTGTAAGAATTGGGGAAGCAGAGAAGAAGGAAATGGAAGAGGCTGGGCCAATTATAGGTAAGGGATTGAAAGAGGCATCTCTGTGCGTCAGTGCAGAATAAGATCTCAGTGAGTGACAATGCAGGGGCTGGTTTTCTTGCCCAGGACACCTTGAAGATGTGACGTGGCCCATCAGAGCATCACAAGACAGCTGACAACAGGCATGGCTTGTTTTCTGTCAATACAACCCAACTGGAAGAATAAATTCTAAAATTCCAAGAAAGCTTCTGTGCTCCATTAAATAAAAATAAACATCCTTAGAATCCTTTAAGTGCCCACTCGCCTTCACATTTCATGTTGACACGCATATCTCAAGGCATATTTATTGTAAGCTTTTTCTTCTAAGACACACTGTGCCCATTGAGCCTCAGTGTACAAGAAAGGCTATGAAAATAGCAAAAGCCGCCCTGGCTTGTGTAGCTCAGTGGGTTGAGCATGGACTGGGAACCAAAGGGTCCCGGTTCGATTCCCAGTCAGGGCACATGCCTGGGTTGCAGGCCAGGTCCCCAGTGAGGGCCATGTGAGAGGCAACCATACATTGCTGTTTCTCCCTCTCTTTCTCCCTCCCTTCCCCTCTCTCTAAAAATAAATAAATAAAAAATCTTTAAAAAAAAGAAAATAGCAAAAGCCCACAACTGAGCTGGCAGAAAACTCTCACAGTGGGCCCAGGAGCTTTCATGACTGAGAGCAGCATCAGACTTTCAGTCTAAATGCTTTTTGTCATCAGAGTGACTTACAGAAATCTGGTCAAATTTTGTGTGTTACTGACTTAGTCAATCAGGAAAGCATTCTGAACACTTAGAGCCCTCGGGAACAGCATACTCAAGGCAATATTCCTCCTGAAGGAATTCTAGAAATAGAGGCCAAAGTCATAAGCCCTTAGCAAGCAGCACAACTCTTACAGAACATCAGATAATGAAAAAGTGTGTCTCTGGTTCATGTCCTGAGGTAGGAGATGAACTAAGAAACTCAACAGCATCTTAACAATGACAACAACAAAAACCACACACACACACACACACACACACACACACACACACACACACACACGTATGTGCATGCATCCATACTGGCAAATACACACACTTAATAATGACCACACAGTTGAGACTTAATTGATACTTTGTGCTGCTTACAGTAGCACCTTGCTTGTACTTAATAATACTTTATTTTTTTCTGCATTGCACGTCATCATCATTGATCCAGGCTGGCATGTGGATGAAGCTATGTAAATGGGTGGGCTGCCGTGCACCCTGTCTGTCTTCTGTATTTAGAAAATCTTTTCTTTTTATCTGAATCTGCTAACCATAAGGAGTCCCAAAACATCAGAGACTCTGGAGAAACAAGTAATCCTTTGTCGCCCTGAAATGGAAGTGATGTGAGCAATCAGAATAGATTCAAAACAACCACCAAGTGCAATTTGCCATTGTAGATAAAAAGAATGAAGTTGTTAATACATGAACGAGTGATAGATGACCTCTAGTCATTGCCTACGTTTGGGGAGAAACCCAAGTTTTATCTGGAAATTGACTGTTACTCTAAGTTTTCTCTTATAGCCAATCAAATGGAAATATGCAAATGTTCGAGCTATGATATCAGCAACCTAGTCTACAGTGGAGAGTTAATGTTATGTGGTATCAGAGTTGAAGCACAGTTAGAAGACCCTCTGTAGTAATAAATACTATGTTCGGAGCTTTAAGCCAACCCTTCACTTGACTCTTGAGTTCTGCTCTTAAGAATAGCAGGCCTTGGTGGCCCCTCACTGGAGGGTCATTCTATCGACTCCAGAAATATTTTAGAATAAGTCATGAACTTCTTTTTATTTTACCTTCTACCTCCAGCTGGAAAATAGTTTTAGAGATTTGTAATAAGACAAAATGACCTTTAGAAGCTAGTCACAAGAAGCTAGGTCACAACTTATTCCTTAGGCCTGGGTTTATATATTCTCTGTTTATTATGAACTTTATTGCAGTCAAAATTTCCACTGAAAAGCAGATTAATTAAAGAATTTACCAATATGCACTGAAATAAAGTGTGTTTATAGCTTATCAGAAACTGGATCTAATAAGAAATATGATGATAATGACCAAAGCTCTCTGAAAATTACATTTACATATGGAGAGATTTGGAAACTATTTGACTTGCATACCATGCTAAATATTTTAAGAAAAGAAATTACATGTAATTCTGAGAAGTCAAGCATGTATTAAAGAAGTTCTGTAGCTTTTTCATAGCATCGTACTTAGCATAATAAAGATGAAAATGCTTAATTGCATATTGATCATTAGAAATTTTTATATTCCTCAATCTGTACATCAATACAAAGATATTAACCACACATTCTGTGCTTAGCACTCTGCTAGAGCTTGTGGTGAGACCCACATAAAATAAATAAAAGGGTCACTACTTTTGAGAGAGTCACAATAAGGTTTGAAAAGCAAGAAGTCAATTTATGGAGGGAAATCATTAACATGTGACACATGGTAGATTAGATGGTATTTCAGATGAGAAAATAATTAGAGAAGTAGGAGTATAATGAATAAATATGGTCAAGTAAATCTTCAGGAAGATTTATATTAAACAAAAGTAAAGATTTACATTTTCAAAGAGGTAGGTGGTCACAGTACAATAAAAGGAGAATAGGAGAGAGCAATGCATTATTTTTAATCTTATCTTATGGTAAAGAGACCCTTATGACTAGTGCTATAAAGGTATTTCTCCACAATTTGTGGCCATTGGAAGAAGAGAGAAACCAATGTAAAGTGGTGAAAAATACAATTTTATATGATTCCATATAGAAGAGAAGAAGTGGAGCTACCAAAAGGAAAGCTAAAGAAATGTTGTTGATAGAGGTAACAGTAAGACTTAATAGTGATTTGGTATAAAGATGAAAACAAGTACAGAAATCACTGTGTTTCCAAGTTTGGGGCATCAAGGGAGAAGTGGTCCCATGGACGACTATGGAGGGATGGCATATTAGCGTCAGACATGACTCCACGTGCGAAAAATTTCCGAGAATGTGTGAATGAAGCTGAAAACTAACAGAAGCTTTCCTGACCAATGAAAATAAGATAATTATTCTTACTTGGATCTAAAACAATTTTATTATGTTGCATCTAAAACATGCTTTAATAATAAAAAAATACCAATCATGCCAAACTTATTTTGTGCTTAACCCCAAACTAAACAATTGATCATCCCCAGCATCATTTACTACCCAAACATCCACACTGAACTGCAGACATATATTCAGTTGCCAACTTTCATATCTACCCGGATATGGGATGAGTACGTCACATAGTTATCTGAGCTCTGTCCAAAGCTGAAGTCCTTATTCCATCCCCATCAACTCCTTTTTCTCCCATCAAACAGCTTCCCCTAGGTTCAGATCTTGGTCTGGTTTCCCCAATTCTCTTGCTGGCTACTCCCAGAGGGAGCTCAGCATCCTGTAAGGAAGGAGACCAGGTAAGGAAGGAGGGGGATATCCCAGGGAAGGATGTTGGTGGCTGAATGAGGGGGTTGGGAAAGTGGGCAGTGAACTGTGCTTCGGTTATGAATAGAGTTTGAACTTACTGAATACAATTCTGCTTCCAAGGCTTTCATTTAATGCTTTCCCCACACACACCCAGGGCTAGCTTCTTTAGGCCTCTCTAGGCTTCCCTATCTAGTATTTCTCCTGACCCAACACTTTATGTTCCCTTTCACTAATTTCTTTCCTTCTCTTATCATCAGTTACTCTTTGCCATTTGATATATTTTGCCTCCCTGTAATGTGTTGATTGTATGATATGTAACCTCAATCGGGCAGGGATTTCTTCTTCTTTGTTCTTTACTCCATCCCAATTGTGTATATAATAGTGCTCTTAGCACATGTTCAATACGTGTTTGTGGGATGAATGTGTGAATTTATTCCCAAACACTTGAATGAAGGTTTAGCATCTGGGAATAGTAATATGAGCACTATTACTGCCAGGCGCTCTTCTCCCAGGCCCTCCTAAATTATTTTGAGAGATTTCCTAAGACATTTTTATACCAAAAAACTCTAGAGTGCTTCAACAAAATCCAACAACCATGTAATAATATTTGCTGAGTGAAAAGATTTCTGGAATCAAAATAGATCTAAAATTAAGAAGACGCTTTCTAGATAATATAATTATATATGTTCCCCCCACATATATAAGATAATGCTTTATATATTTTTGGAAGTGTGAATACTCCTGATCCCAAATCAAATAAGAAAAATGAAGTATTTCCAAACATCCAGTGCAATGATGCTGTTATTTTACTTCCATAAGACATCATTTCTCTTTCTCTAGCAATTCAATAGAGAGCGCAGTGACAAAAGGGTGTCCCTTGACCTATGGTATAGAGATATTTGTATTCCAAGGACTTTGTTTAACGAAGAAACAGTTTTACTATTCACAAGTGTTAAGAACTTAGACTTGGTCCAGAGAAAATAAAATCATAGAGATGCTATTTCATTAAAAAACATGTCAAGGAAGAATTGAGATGTTGTTTACTTCATCCTACCAGTTTCCTTTGCTTAAAATAAATATCTAGAAGTTGAAAAATGCATTCAAATGTTATTTTTTTCATTTTTAAGATAATAAAATACGTGATTGCCAAAAAGTCAATTGTAAGTTAAGTATATGGGGCTTACAAGGAAAATAGATTTGAATGCTAATTGGGTAGTTTCTCTTTTCTATATGGTGCACAGTGAGTCTCAGTTGTTTGTTGTTATACTCTATAGTTCTCTGGGATTTATAAATTATACAATACTCTGCTATCTCTCTCACATCTTCTGTTGCTTCTCTCTTTCTATTTATTTATTCTGAGTGTGTATCGGCCAATATCAGCATTTTGATTATTAACAGATGAAACTTCTTCTGAAGCCTGTTAGCATATACAGCAATATATTATGTAATGCTTTCTTCTTTTTTCTCTGCAAATCCATAAGCAGTATAACATTTCCTTTTTGCCATCACATGAAGTTGGCATTTTTAACTAGCCTGGGATTAGCTTTACTGTGTGTTCATGAAGCATTAAAGTTTTGCTGAACAAAACAGCTCCTTCTGACCTCTGCTAGAGAAATGGAATTTCTTTAAGCGTGCTCTTTTTATTAATGGATTTTTCCATTTGTAATTCTTTCCTCAAATATTTTTCCCATGGCTCCTGCTGTTGGTTCTGCTTGTGTGACAGTGTCTAGAAAAATTACTATTTGTGTCCTGGAAATTGTTTTCACTCCAATAGAATTTCTGTGTCACAACTAAATTATATTTGTTTTATTAGTAGGCAGTTTATTTAAATAATTGATTTGTAGAATGCAAAATCATCAGGGCCTGGCCAACTTAATGTTGAAATGGGATCCAGATATATGTTTCACATTTCTCTTTAAGAGCTGGGGAATATTAAGATTATTGTGAAGATATGAAGTGTTATAAAGGGAGCCAACAAAAGAGTTCTTTAATTATTGTGAATAAAATGTAAAAAAGGATACTTAGACTGGTGAATAAGTAAAGAAAATATGGCCTGTCTATGCAATAAAAAAGAACAAAATACTGATACAATATTAATGAACCTCAAAAGCATTATGCTAAGTGAAAGAAGACAGACACAAAAGCTCACATATTATGAGTCCGCCTACATGTAATTTTCTAGAAAAGGCTAATTTGTAACACAGAAAGTAGATTAATGACTGCCTTGGCTGGGCATGGGGATAGGGATTAGCTGTAAACAGACTCAAGGATGTTATGATAAAAATGTTCTAAATGAGATCTGGGTGATGGCTGCAAGACTCAGAAAGTTTACAAAGCCTTTGAAGTGTACACTAAAAATGTGTAATTTTATGCTATGTAAATTATGTCTCAATGCAGTTGTAAAAAAATGCATGCTTAGGTTTATGTACTGTTAAAAACCCATATGCTTCTCTTGAGGTCATTGATCACCCTTCCCCATGGCAATAGAATCCCAAAATGTCAATCAAAAACTCCCAGTGAGCCCTAGCTGGTGTAGCTCAGTGGATTGAGCACAGGCCTGCAAACCAAAAGGTTGCCAGTTCAATTCCCAGGCAAGGCACAGGCCTGGGTTGCAGACCAGGTCCCCAGAGGGCAGCTTATGATAGGCAACCATATATTGATGTTTCTCTCTCTCTCCTTCTCCTTCCCTTCCCCTCTCTCTAAAAATAAATAAATAAAATCTTAAAATTTTTTTTTAAAAATTACCAATGAAAAGGATAGGTTCTCTAAAATATACGTAATCAGTAAGAAGTTGTAGACAATTTATCCATCCTAAAGAAAGCAAGTAAATAAATAAATAGGAAATAAATACATAAATAAAAATGCTGACAATTCTCCCTGGCCATTTATTTTCAGAAAACTCTTATTCTGTTGCCTAGAAGCATAAACGATCCTCATTTATTCTATGCTAACAAATGCTATAAATAATCTCATTAATATATTTCATATTATTTCTCCAAACCTGTTTGGAATAAATCTGTATTACACCTTTAGAACCCACCCCCACTTGTAGCTGCATCTCTTCTAAAATACCAGATGAATAAGTAAGTGCATTTTGTACATTCAAATACATAGCACCAGTACAGTTTTACTTCTGATTTTAAATATCGTTGTGGAATTTGATTTCATAAAAAATGAACTGAACAGTAAAGAAACGAATAGTAAGAAATGAATAGTAAAGCGAATTGTGCTCAAGATTAGGACAAAGTCCCATAAATATTTGAAAGAATTGTTTCTTTCTGCAAATATGTTTCAGTGCTTAGCATCTGGAACTATCTTTTTATTGCGTTGTCTCTGTCATGTCTGTACTCATTTGGAGCCCTGTTCTATGCACATTTTTGAGTATGAGTTTTATTCCAGGGTTATCTTTGGATTTATGAAGAAATTTGAGAGGAAAGGCCTCGTTAAAAAACAAGTGTGAATGACCCACGGACATGGACAACAGGGTGGGATTCACTGTGGGAGTAGGGGGTGGGGGTGGGGCGGGGCGGGGGAGAGTCATGAGAAAAGTGGGACAACTGTAATAGAACAACAATAAAAAAAGGAGAAATCTGAATATAAACATGAATAACAAGGAATTGACTTCCTTGGATTATTTCAATTTGAAATTTATTTATTTTTCATTGTGGATGATAGTTTAATGATCACTCTTCATCTGCAATGATAACTATGGATCCACTAAGATTGCTTGTGTCCAAAGAGCTAGAACTTTTGACTACTAAATAATCCACAGAGGTCTTCACATACAAAATGCACCATTTTAGCATCAATGGCTGGCTTGCCCAATATAGGAAGTGTTTGGAAAATCTTTCACTTTGGTATATCACCCACTGGCCACAAATCCCAGATTCTAAACACCTCAGTGCTATTCACCATAAAAAGTAGAAAGGTCCTAATATATGCGCTACCTTGGTCATAAATTTCAAAGGCCTACAGGATTCAGGTATTCATCAAAAGGAATTTGAGTCTGGGGAACAGATAAATCATTTAAAAGGAACACCAATCACCTAGTTCTAATGAGGCTCTGCTACATGGGGCAGCACACCTAGTGTGATAAGGTCTTCTAAATTTAAAAGGGAAGCTGAAAAGTGGGGTATTCGTGTGAAATTTCCAATGGCAAAATGTTAATAACTAAATCAAAAATTTTAAAGCATCATATATGACAAAAGTTACCAGAGAACTGGGTCTCCTTGTGGCCCACTCAGTACTTCTGCCTTGTGGTGCGGTCGCATCCAGTTTCATGCTGTCCTAGAAGTTTCACCGTTGGGGGGCCTGTGTCAACCTCCGGCTCCTGCCCGCCCATCCTTTGCTTTTGCACATGGTAATGCTTCGGTGTAAAATGCTTCCTCTCTCATACTTACTTAGTAAACCCCATTTTTTTTATTTTTCTATGAATTCTTCTATTTGTATTTCTGATATTCCTCTATTATAGCAAGTATTCCTTTATGAAAGCCAATCATGTATAATTATTTAAATGGCTTTCTAGTGGCAAACAGTCCCTCAGTGTTCCTTGAAGGCAAGAAGTCGTCTGTTCTCATTTTGTGTTTGCATGTGGTAACTGCAGAGAGTTGACGTTCACATGTTTGGATGAATGAATGAGTGAATTAATTACTTGGATTAGAAGAGAGAAGATTCACAGCTTAGCTCTCCTCCTGATTTGTTGTACAATCTTGAACAAGTGGCTTCCACCGCTGGGACTTAACCTTCCTCACCTGTATGATTCCTCTGGTCCTGATTCCCTGGTTATCTTCAGAATTCTGTTTTGATAATAGTGAGATAGTGGTAATAATATAAATAACAAATGCATGATGTCCTCTGAGCTCTTACTATGTGCAAGGAAGTATGATAAGTGCCTTCAACCCAGTATCTTATTTAATCTTCACGTGATATTATTGGATAGGTATTTTTATTCCCATTATACAGGTAATGAAAATATGCTTGGAGAAATATGTTTTGTTGTCAAACTAGAAATGCAAAGTTTATTGTCTGACTCTTCATCACTTCTTTCTTCTCAAGGGTTTGTGGATTATAACTGAAGTTTGTTTTTTTTTTTTTTTAAAGATTTTATTTATTTATTTTCAGAGAGAGGAGAAGGGAGGGAGAAAGAGCAATGTATGGTTGCCTCCCACATGTCCCTCACTGGGGACCTGGCCCGCAACCCAGGCATGTGCCCCGACTGGGAATCGAACTGGGACCCTCTGGTTCCCAGCCCGCGCTCAGTCCACTGAGCTACACCAGCCGGGCTGTAACTGAAGTTTTGTTGGCCTGAGACTTTAATTACAGTAACTGACTAGGCCACTGATCACCTGGTGCTATGTAACCCTGCCTATCACCTATTCCAGGTCACACAGAGCCATGCTACTCAAGGTGTGGGCCATGGAAAAGTGGCATCAACATCACCTGGGAGCTTGCTAGAAAAGCAGAATCATTTTCCACACTCCAGACCAACTGAATCAGAATCTGCATTTTAACAAGATCCCCAGGGAATCTACATGCATTTTAGGTTCCGAAGTACTGACATGGAAAACAGTCGTTTCTGGCTTACCCCCAAAATCCCACCAATGGGGAGAAAGAGAAAAGGGAGCGTCTTCAAAAGGACGTCTCCAAAAGTGGGGAGTAAGAAAATGTAGGAAGTGTCAGTGACAAGAACCTAGAGTCATGAGACTGCAGTGGCCAAGTTCATGTAATAATGTCTCTTGATAGAATAATCCATTTGCCAGGCTTAGACTCCAGTTGCCCGTCATGTCTTTTCTTAGAGAGTTGGCACTCCTGTTTTATTGAAGGTTTTAGTTATTTTGGAGATTCGTGAGCCCCAATGATTGACATTGTAGTTGTTTCAAAGACTGTAATTACAGATATTATCAAGAATCAGGCTATCAGTTTTGAAAACAAATTTTCTGGAAGTTGTTTTTGGCTTTTTACTTTCTGTACACACTTGCATATCCTACATCAGTTTTAAATCATGGTAACAGAAGTTCTTCTATCGAAATCATTAATGATAATTGCCAGTGTCAAGCTCGAACAGATACTTTCTTGAGTGATAACAGGACAAGAAAAGGTTAGGTTCCTGATGGTATTCAGTAAGTTAGGGCAACTGGTATCATGTGAAGTGTGAAACAGTAGGTTTCTTTTCAGTAAGCAGAATTTTCTGTGTGTTTCTTATTTTGAAAATGGTGTCCAGCTAACAATGAGACACATTCCACCTCAGTATTAGGCATCACCCCAGAATTAGTATAAATAAAGGAAGTGGTTCTTCCTTTATTCTTTGTCTCTGATTGGCTAATTGGGTACTTGGGGAAGAAACCTCTTCAGTGTAACTCTACACGGTATCAAAATGTTCTCAGATTTACCGGTATATAAGAACCTCTTTCTCCTGGGGATCATACCTCATGCTTATCCTTGGATTCCTCCTGGAATCAGGGGAAGGGGAAGACTCATTCAAGGGAGGTCTCAGTCTTGGACAGAGTAAGACTGACCTATTTATAAAGATACATAGACATGCATTTCTGTTTTTTTTTCCTGCTTTATCAAAATATCAGCTGGACACAATCAGCAATAAGAGTAGCTATGATTTCTATGTATCCTAATCATTAAAAAATGAGCAGTAGGCTATTTTTCAGAGCTGACCATGGGAAAAACACCGGTTGTTTCCTGGGTCTAGTCACTTGAGTGTAACGTGTAGTCAGAAGACAGGACGAGGTTACCAATAAGGTATGTGACAAATGGGCAGGCAGGTTTGGGGGCAGAACACCCACCATGACACAAGCAGAGAAGATTCAAAGCTGAGCTCATCCACCCCAAGCATTTTCACTATCACTTACTTTGCCTATTTCTGAGAGTTCTTGTGTAGTAAATACTGGGAGAGTGTTTCTCGTTCTGACTCCTTTTTCTTCAGTGACCCCATGTCCTTCCAACACAGTTCATTGCAGAACTCTAGATAAGACTCTAATAATTGACTTGTTTGCTTTCTAGCTAGGTTCCCATTTTTCTTTCTTAGCAATGTAGTTGTACAAACCATACATTTTTTTAAATTATATGTTAAAATAAGCACTTATTGCATGCAAAATGTCTTCTTACTCAGCAAGTTCAGCTGGCTTTTCTGAAATTTTCTGTAGCAAATCTTGATATTTGCATATTTGCTATCTTGTGGTGATTATATCAAGCTGATTCTTCCTGAGGAATAATATAATCCTTGTTTATGTTTAAAAAAAGAGTTCTTACTCTTGATATACCAAATCTGAAGTTTTTGAAAAGTTAATGCATTTACCAGCAACTTCCCTTGGATCAAAAGAATATACAGGGTCTGGCACCAATAACCTCCCTTTTTTATTGCAAAATCTTTCATTACAAAATCATAAGCATGCAATTCTGTAATATAACAATATCACACCCAAGCATGCCATATGACATTTTAGGTGAAATGTTCAAATTAAAACTATAAATCATTACACCCACATTATTCCCCTACCAACCACACTCATGCAGGCATTACGTCTGCTGGACCCTGTACAGTGGCACCTTGGTCCTTGTCATTAATTCGTTCCAAGGACTGGCCAACAAGTGATGATTGATGAAGCATTGTCTCTTGTGGGGTGGCATTGTGACTCATGCAAGTTCTAGGAAGTGCAACAAGTGGCAAGCAAGCACCGAGTGCTGACACATTTTTTTTCTCATCAAAATGGGACATGTACCAGGTCTCATGAGTTCTGGGGCCAAGAAGTACTGCGAACCACTGTAGGTGTTTGGAATCTAAGTGTGTAACCTGCCATCAAAACTTTACCTTCCTGGCCTAGCTGGTATGGCTCAGTGGACTGAGCACAGTCCTGTGAACCAAAGGGTCACCAGTTTGATTCCCAGTCAGGGCACATGCCTGGGTTGCAGGCCAGGTCCCCAGTAAGGGATGGGCAAGGGGCAACCACACATTGGTGTATCTCTCCCTCTCTTTCTCCTTCCCTTCCCCTCTATCTAAAAATAAATAAAATCTTTTTAAAAACTTATAAAAAATTTACCTCCCTCACTATGCAAACCACTAAGTACATACATACACATGCTTATGCACATGCTTATATATGCAACTACATACGTATGTACACAAATATCATCACTGCTGATTGGATCCATCTGGCACTCTAGGCTGTCTCCATATATTTTACCTTGCATGTTGAATTTTTGCTTAGAGTGGAAACCAACCATTCAAATTTGGAGTCTCTCATTCCCTGATCCTTTTGCCTTAAAATAGGCTATTTGTTTCTAAAATTCTCTTCTTCTAATGACACTTCTTTTGACATTCTGTGCATTAATTCCCACACACAGTTTAGAATGGAAAATTATTCCAAATTTAAGATAAGTTACAAAAATCTGATGGCTGTGTTTTTTTTCTTTTTTTTTCTTTTTACTGAATTTATTGGGTGGCACTTGTTAATAAAATAATGCAGGTTTCAGGTGCACAGTTCTATGACACATTGTCTGTACACTGCACTGTATGCTCACAACCCCAAGTCAGTCCAGTCAGTCCATCCGTCACCGTTTATCCCCTCTACACCCTCCTTTCTGACGACTGTTTTAAGAGTAGCTACATCTAATCAATGAAGTCAACTGAGCTCTCCACACTTTTGCCAATAAAAGCCCATCATTCATGAATATATCACCATAAGTGTTTTTGGATTGTTGATGTTGACAGGTCTTATTTAAAATAAGAAAGATTATAATGTCTAGAAGGAATGCAATTGGAACCCTGTTAATCATAAATCAGACATTTCCTGCGGTGATCACAGTCCTGTTACTTCTCGCGTAGGACATACACATGTCCATATATGCATATCCGCAGAGGAGGTCAAGGCAGGGAACTTCTCTTTATCTCTCCCTCTCTGATTTGCTGCTCACAGGATAAAAGTTGTTCATTAATATTTTTGCTACCTGTTATGTATGAATCAATGTGCTAGCTTTGTAAGGAAATACCTGAAAACCACGCCTAGCATAATAATGAAATGTGTTTCAATCTAGTACATCAATAGGATGCACACTTACCGGTCAACGTGTGCTAGTCTTAAGCAAGATCGATGAATGGAGTATAGGATCTTTGTCAGAGAGATCACATCATCCTGAAAGAAGCAAAGTAAGAATCAGATGCCAGCAGCCAACTCTCATGCTCTGCTGGCGATAACAATGAAGTGCACACAAGAAACAAGTCATTAGTTCTCTCTCGAAGAGGAAGATAGGCAAGGGGCGGAGTGAGTGAGGATGTCATGGAGATGATGAGTATTTGGCTGGGACTTGAAGAAGATAAAACAAAACTAATAGGACTTTGAGTGGTGACATTTTCAGATTTGGCTGTTTGTGTAAAAGCATACAGCTATGAGAATGCAAGACATGATCAGATTATTTCCAACAGTCTATTAAGGATACCGACAAGGTTATGTAATAGGAAAAGAGGTGGCGGTAAATTTGAAAAAGGAGATTGTGGTGTTAGCGGAAAGTCTAAAACCCCTTGCTGAGGTATTTTTCAGGTATTCTGCAGAGACCAAGGGTAATTTCAGGTCATGTTGCCTTGTGATCCAAGCCACAGTAAGAAATTCTGCGTAGATGTCACTAGGAAATAATTAGAAGAAACTCTAAGTGGCTTTAAGTGTAGAAGAGAGCAAAGATAAGTTTTCGGCACTTACAGCAATGTTGGTATAAATGAGTATTGACATCATTAAGTCTATAATCAGATCTATAATGAAATCTATAATCACACCACTAGTGTGATGTGCAATTAAATATTTAAGATTACCTTGGAAATGGCATGAATTTTATATTAAAGGACGAAACAGAATGCTGGATTGACTTCCGACATGTATATTTGTTCCCTGAGATATTTACTGTAGAAATTACATTCAAAGTATGAAGATTACTAACACAATTATTTATTTTTGCTAATATTTTCATAAATATTTATCCTATGCAACCAAATAATGCTAGAATTGTACCTTTTATTGTGTAAGTGACACGTTGTAGAAAAGTCTTTATTGTATATAGAGATATATAGCTCCTATTTCACACAGGGCATTCCAAAAGTTTTCATCCTGTTGTTCACAAGGAACAGTCAATGGTGCTTCCTTAACATGCTAATATAATTCTTCTTTTTATTTAGCATAGGAAGACAGATTCAAACAGATTTCATTTTCCATATATTGGGAATGGTAATAGGTAATAATAACAACACGGACATAATCATACCTATGTTAATTCGACAGTGGATGTTATTAAGCCTTGATTTTGTTATGGGCCTGTGCTAAGTTCTGATCTTAATACAGAGAAACTCACTGAACCTCACATCAACCCAGACGAAATTCTGTTACTTCCTTTCTGTCATAGACAGTGGCTCAGGGATGTTTACTAACTGGTTGAAATCATGCAGTGGGTAAGTGGCAGAGAAAGAAGAAAATCCCAGGTCTGTATATTGGACTCCACCCAGGATTTTATTATCATCGTAAGAGAAGCATCTCTATCTTATCCTAGATAGTTTGCTTATTATTTAAATCATTCCTTACCTCAGATGAAATACACCTAAGAACTATAGACTACTTCAGCATTTCTAGTTTGTATTCAAAAGAACTCATCCTTGTCCCACATGGTTCGTTTTTACCACTTGAGCCTAATCTCCAGCTCAGTTTAAGTAAGGTCTAATAAGTTCAGGTTATTTTTTTTTCACTGGCTAAAGGTATTGTCATAAACAGAGTAAGAATCTGTCTTGATAATGCTATGTTTCAAAGCAGCTTAGAAGATTAGAAGTCTTTCATCTTAACACCCCTGCTTAATTCTTAGATGCACAAACCTGTAAGTCTCACTCACTTAAAATTTGTTGATGTTTCTTTACAATTTAACATTTAACATTGGGTGCCACTGATAAATGGTAATAGGAAATTATATGGGTCTCACCTGTGTCTCATATTCTAATCACTGATACTGTTCCGAGAAGAACCTCGTGTTGGAGAAGGTGTGAGCTATTTGAGAAACACGGGGACAGCTTATTCTCTCCTTTATTTGTTTCTTGAATATGCCTAAGATTACTCTGCTATTTCCAAGTCAAAGAAAATCATTTAAGGACAAATTTTAAATATAAGGTTAAGTGAAGTTCACTCTATATCTGTGATACATCTGTTATATTCTGTTTATTCTTAGTCATTTTAATGATCCAAAATACTACTACTAATAACAACCATAAAATATTTAAAAAACTGAACTCTTGTGAATGATTTGAACTTTCAGTTTTGTTAATTCAGCAAACATTTACTGAGCTCCTCCTAAACACTAGGCACTGCGATAGACACTATGAACAAAAGAATTCTAGGACACCCCCTTGAGTTTGAATGTTATGCTACACAAATAGAAAACTATTCCACTTGCTAACCTAATAAGAAATTCAACACGATTTTGCATAGAGGACAAAGGATAAAATGTAGCCTAAAGTACATGGAGTGATGAGGGAAAGCCTCTCTGACAAGGTGACCTTGAAACTGGGAAATGAAGACTGGGAAAGAGCCTGGCATGCAAAACCCAAGAGAAGACTAGTTTATCCTGTGCCTTGCTTACCCGGCACTGCATAGCATTACGTCGACATTTATTGGCATGCATTGAAGACCTGCAGCTCCCGCAGGTTTGCTGGGCACCTCTGACTCCAGGTGTCTTTGGAGCTTGTGGATTTGCAGGTACTGTAGGCTGTGGTCTTTGCAGGCTGCCCGGGAGCAGAATCTGCTTCCACACTCACTCAGTCATGCATAGAGTCAGAATTCAGTTCCTCACCAGCTACTGGACTGAGAACCTCCGTTCCTGGATGACTTTTGGGCAAAAGCCTCCCTCAATGCCCTGCCATTCAGGTTTCTCAGTGCTCACAGCACTGAGGCTGATGGTATTTTTTTTTTGTTTGTTCTTTAAGTAAATGAAAAAGAACACTCATTCTCTTACAATCTAGTCACAGAAGGGGCCTGCTGTTGATTTGCTGTATTCTATTCACTCGGAGCTGATCACTGGGTCCAGTCTACACTCCGGGACAGGACTAAACAAGGGTGTCATCAATATCAGGAGTTAGGGGCATCCGTGGCCACACAAGGGGCTGCCGCCCGTCACAAGTGGTGAGAACAGTGAGATACCAAAAGTTTTGACTCAGGAAATAGCTTGGAATGCCCTAGAAATTGTCAAGAAATCACTGCAGCTTAAAGGTAGAAGTGAGAGACCAGAATACATGTAATGGGATTGGAGCAGTAAATAAAAACTGGATATGGGAACGTAGGGCTGGGTAGGCCACAGAAGGCTATTGTGAGTATTAAAGTTAGAATACCCTTCCAAAAGATCTACTTCTTACTGGAAAGTATGTTTTCTTAAGCATGTGTAAAAGAATGTTGAATACAGCCAGATTCATACTTTCAATGAACTCGGGTAGCAGTATAACCCTGGATCCTCACACAAATACATCTAGTGATGAGGGAACCATGAATTATGCATGTAACATTTCTCGGCTTCTCACAGTTTTCACTGGAGCCTGCATTTCAACACTGATTGCGAACGGTCCCTGAATCCACCCGAGCCAGATACTCTGAACAAAAGCCCACGTTGCCCGGGACAACCCTAGCCTTTAAACACATGAGGACACAAATTGTGTTTCTAGGAAATTTTACACAGAAGTTTTTTGTTGTTGTTGTTTTAACTTGGTTTTGCAAGTCAAAAGCTTTCCATAATTTGAAGGGTTTTGTGATCCCCCCCAAGAATGTTGATTGTAGTAGCATCACTGCAGAGATGAATTTTAATGTATGACTGAAGCACATGCTCACGGAGATACTCGATCCTCTAATTTTCAGTATTGTTCTTTGTGGAGTCGACTCTTTCTGCCACAGAGGCAGCTTTCTTGGAAATTGTGCTATGTCCATAATGTGGATGATGGAAACTAAATATTTGCTATGTAGGTAATAGAGTCCAAGATTTATTAGGTATAGAGATAAACTTTGGAGAAAAATATGTCTCAGAGAAATTGATACTATATTCATCTGTGGGGATATGGAATGAAAAAGAGCAATAACCCCCCACAAAAAATATTTTAGAAATCTTTCTTCAAATCATTCTTCTGGGAAAGCCATTCTCCTTATTTTATCATCTAAGTTATAATAATATTTTATTAAGTCAATCAACTGATCATAGGCCTTTTTTTCTGTCCAGCCATCATGCATCTATCACAAGAAGATAAAAGTCGTGTTTGTTTTTTTGTCATATGTATTAATAAAGTCATGCCATGGTTATAACAGGGAATATTATTTCATTTTAGGTCATGTATCTTTATATTATTTAACATTAGAGTTTCAGACATTAATATTTTGTGTTTATGTGTCTTAGCAACCTATTAACAAAGAGCTAATTGAAGAATAAGGAATATGTATCAAGTTATTGCCCTAAACCCCCTTTTCAGTCATTGTTTCTCCTTTTTAAGAGAACATTATCTTTCTTACAGATGGTAGAAGTGATGTATTGTGGGAAATTAAACTCACTTGGCTTTTTTCCAAAATTTTCTACTTAGCAACTAAAGCCACTCACCCCAGAACCATTATTTAACTCTTCCCCAGACACCCTCTTTTCAATAGCAATAGGATTCACAGTTGGAAAACTCTTTTTTTTAATAGTCCCCAGATACTCTTTTACTTTCTTTTTATTCCTGTTTTAAATAATTGTAATGTTATAGGATAGCAAGCCATAAAGAATATTTATTTTGAAACCAAAGGTAAGAGGTAGGACAGACTCATTTGTGATCAGCTAAACATATAATGCTGTTAAGAATATGGAAAATGCCCCTATAAATGGATGTACAAATGGACACAGTCTTTCCAGAGAACTGCCCAGCAGTGAGTCTCAACGTTTTAAATGTCAGACCTTTGGTTTCTGGAAATTAACCCAAAAGAATGGGAAAGAAATGATTCGTACACAAAGATTAATGTAAGAATATCAATTCCAGGGCTATTTATATTGATGTAAAATTAATCCATGTGTTCATATGAAACTGATAAAAATAATAAAAAATAATAGGAGATCATATTTATTGAGTTTTTACTAAGTTTCAGCAGCATAATAAACATTTTATGTTTGTTATATCACTTAATTTTCCCCATAATGTAAGTATTCTAATTAACCCCATCTTTTTGGATGAAGAAGCTGAGCTGTGAGATGTTAAATACTAACTCAAAGTTATACAGCCAGTAGTAACAGATTTGAATGCATTATGAATTCATATCCGTAGTCATTAAGAAAAAGATCAGCTTGGCATTTATGTACTGGCATGAAATGATAGTTAAGTCTTAAAAGCAGATAATAGAACAATATGTTTAATATCATCACATTTATAGAATAAATTTATTTGCATATGGGTAATAAATAAAAGGACATCCGATCAATCTCACAGAAGTTGTGGAGTGTTTATCTATTTACTATACATCTCTAGTAATGGCAGCCAACCCCACTCCCAGCTGCCTCCCATATTTTCTAAATATGAGATTGAATTTGACACCCAGAAAGAGGCAGGGTTGGGGGCAGAGTAGGAGGCATAATTGGCAATATTAAATTCCTCGTGTAGGGGAGGAAAAATAATTTCCCCCTTACCCTCTAGGTTCTTGGCTAAGATACCCCTATAATAAAAAGACAAATTAGCAGGAAAAGAACAAACAGAAGTTTAATAACATGTGTACCTCCTCTGTACCTGGGAGACACCAAGGAAAATTGAGTAACTCTCCAAAATGGTCCAAGCCATGACCTTGAATACCATCTTCAGCTAAAGGAAAAAGTAAGATATTGGGGTGTGTTGCAGGGAGGCTGGTTATGGGGTGTTACCAAGGAAAGCACAGGAAACAACGCTATGGCTATCATATGGGCTTAAGTTGTAGCCTTCTCCATTTCTAAGTTTCTAGAAACTTGGTCACTTTGCCTTTTCCTATTACAGAGAGCAATACACTCATACAAATGGAGATTTCCTTTATAAATGCAAATGTCTCTTACCAAAGGGTAATTTCTGCCCAGTTTTCAGAGCTTCGGCTGTGTCTGCAGCCTCTCAAAAAAAATCAGCTCAAAATAATTGTCATGCCAAAGAGGCATGTTTTAGAAGGGCAATTCTGCTTTCCTTCTCCAGCTATCCCCCTGCCTTTCCCCACGATTTCAGCCTGTTCAGTGGGCCCTTTCCCTGAGCTACTGGGCCTGGGACTTTTACTTTTTAAATAATAGTGCTTTTGGCTGTTCCAAGCTTCATTATTTAATCCTGGGATATTCCAGGTTACTTCATGGTAGGTTGTTTTTACTCTGTGTGACCATATTTTGGTTTTCATTTGTTTGTTTCTTTTTATTCTGTGCTACCATTTTTATTGCAGTTGGACTAATAGACCCTCAAAATGTAAATCATGTCTACATTTCATTTCTCCCTCACTTGTCACAGTTAGCTGGCAAAAAAATGTAAAAATGAATCCAGAAATAGACATAGTGATGCTTATGGATGGTTTATTTGTTCCATTATTCATTTGTTGACTGGTGACTACCAACCATTGACAGGACCAGCGCTTTCAACATCATTTCAATCATGGTCCCTACAGGCCAAGAATATTTTGTTAGGTTTTATTTATAAGTGATTTGTAATGAAAAAATAGACTTAAAAATGTTTTTTAATGAAGATTTTATGTATTTATTTTTTAGAAAGAGGAGAAGGGAAGGAGAAAGAGAGGGAGAGAAACATCATGTGGTTGCTGCTCAAGTGCCCCCTACTGGGGACCTGGCCTACAACCCAGGCATGTGCCCTGACTGGGAATCAAACCAGCAGCCCTTTGGTTTGCAGGCCTGCACTCAATCCACTGAGCTACACCAGCCAGGGCTAAAAATGTTTTAATATCAAACGGTCTCATTACCAAATATATTTTCTCAGACTATGTATACACACAAGCAGATATATATGTACACATCCTACATCTTCATACATGTGCCATATTTTGTCACATTTTTGCCACATTTGCCATATAATGCATACTTTTTTGCCCAAATTTTTGAGGGGAAAATAAGGTTGCTCATTATACATAGGTAGTACCTGAAATACCTTGTATCTGTTCTTGTGTTTTATAATTATTTGTTACATAAAATTTACTGTACCAAAATACATTAAAAAATGAATGCTAAAATTCCTTTATAATACAAAAAACAAGTGTATAACTATAAATAAATAAATAATTGAATTAAAAATTAAAATGATTTTTTTTTCTTGAAAGCCAGGGCCAAAAACGTGGGCACGCAATGTGCATGGGAGTGCATTGTACGTGGCAAAATACAGTAAATTCACACATCCATCCTTTTGCCTCCTTTATCAGGAGTCATTTTTCTCCTGAACAAAACACTGGTTTGATGTCATACCAGACAGATTATGGATTCGCCAGCATGACCTGGAGACCATTAGGTCTTACTTACATTGGTCAGAGCTTTAATTTCTGGTAAGCAACTCAAGTAGTCCTTACTAATCAGATCCCCTGAATACTTTTGGGAGCTCACAGCTCCATTAATTCCACTTCATAAGTTAACTATTCTGGGGAAGTATCTAAATTGTGAAGTATTGACTTGTTTACTGAAACAAAACTGAAAGAAACAGCAATAGTTAGAAAAAGAATACTGCTCTACACATTCTAAAATCAATACCCAACACAGCCTCGGTGGACAAAGGGAAGATAGCTGTGTTCCAGTCTTCTGGGGCATTTTTCTCTACCACTTTGGTTATAAATTGCCTTTTCATCAAGAAAAAAACCCAGCAGTGTCTAGGAGAGAAAGAAAGATGCATCACACTCCCCAGTAAATTATTAACAAGGAACATAAATCAACATGTTTTTCAAGCCCTACTATAACATTTATAAATTGCTCTCGGTCCTGAAGAAGAAGACAATAATCCAGTTCTTGGATTTTGAAAATTATATTTGAAGATACGACTCAAGATTTCAAGGCAGATTTGTTTTCACCTTTCGGGTGGTACATAATAATCATGCCGAAATCCCACTTGCTTTGGTTATTTTCTTTGAACGATTTACCATATTATGGAGTTATCCTCTAATTACTGTGCTATTAATTTGCGTTAAGAATTCTTATTAAATGCTCTTTCTTAAAATTATGTTAGAAATTGAGTTCCTTTTGATTCTGCTAATTTGGTATAAGTGAAGTTGGCTTCTCATATGGTTCTTGGATTCATTTGTATATTCACTGATTTTTTGAGGTATTTATAGAGATCCTGTCTTTGTTTCACATTGAGCTATGCACTGTGGAGTGAACAATTGAGGAGCAAAGCTGGGAAGCAGCTTCTCGTACTGGGTTGTTGCAGAAAATTATCACATAGAATAATCATTTAAATAGAAATTAATAAGGGCTATAATACTTTGACCTTATTGCTTTGAGAGAACAAGAGGAAATCAAATATATTCTCCCAGCAGCTTAGGAAAATTGGTGGAAGAAGTCACATCTGATGTGGATCTTGATAGATGAGCAAGAGCTTTCTGAGCAGAGAAGTTGTGCCACACTCACTCCCACCTCAGGGCCTTTGCACATGCGTTTTCAGCTACTTGGATGGCTGTTTGCCTGCAATTCTCCTCCTCCTTCTTGACCTTATAATGTGTGACTAATCCTTTACCTGTCAGCACTACCAGTACTTTCTCAGGGTGGCCTCTCTGTCTTTGCAAATTGAATTAGATTTTCATTCAAAGAAAAAAATGTTTGTAGAGATATTTTCCTTTGTACCCTCTTCTCAGTTTGTGATTAAATAGACATTAGTGTGATTATTTAATTGATGTTTGTTTCACCTGTACTGTGTGGCCTCTGTGAGAGCTGAAGCTCACTTTTAGATTTCCAGAAGCTCACTTTTAGATTTCCAGTAGTTGGTAGAGACCCTGGCCTATAGTAAATGGTCAATAAACAAGTCAAATTGGAGGCTGAATGAAATTTGCTGAGGTTCAGTCTCCTCATTCATCAAATGGATTAATATCTACCCTATTGCTGATAAGGTATGAATGTGAGATGTTTGAAAATATGATTGCATTTTATAAACACAATGCACTATTGTCTTTATTATCTTAGTTCAACATTCAGTCCAATTTTGCATTTCATTACTCTGAAGAATCTATTTATTTTATGTTTGTATGTCTTTAGGATTGGTAAATTAAGATCACTTGCCCTTTCACTTGTAGTTCATATCCTTGGGATTCCTTTATATCTTTAATAATCCTACTCCTTTATTATCATCAGAGTACACAGGAGTAAATTACAGCTCAGGGAAAATGCGCGAGAATTTCCTTTGAGTATAAATATCCATGGTATTGCTGGTATTATTTTTCCATTTTTTTCTCTTAACCATGAAAAATATCTTCTAATTTACTCTCACACAATTATTGAAAATAACTTAACAGTACCTATTATTCTGATCATTTTCAAATTTATTTTAACATCCTCGTATCTTCAGTAAATAATTATTGTCTACCATGTGCAAGCCAGCATTCAGTGCACATAGTAGATTATATTGCACATCAAATATCACAGGTTAAAGCATCATAAAAATTTGAAGGAGGAATGTCTGTCCTTTTTACACGCAGAGATGAAGAATCCTTTCCCTTGTGAATATATAATTAACCTAGTTTATGGAACTGCTAGCACTTTATCTCCTTCCCAATATCACCACCAATTCAAGAACCCAGATATTACATGCTTTTTCTCTTTTTTTCAGATCGTTTCCCCTCTACTTTGCAATGAGCTTTGTGTTCAGACATGTCTAACTGTCCTCATTTAAATTTCAGAACTAGAAAGTTCTGCCTTCACACATTTAGGAATTTTTCACCAGGCTGACAGTTTTTAATTTGATCTTGTTTTGCAGGTCATGAATTCAATTTCTAAATGCTTTACCATTTTTCGTTTTCTCAAATAGAATAATGTTCCATCCATCAATTGTTATCTCCTTATCGTCAGGATTTTTTTTTTCATTTCCCCCCGAACCAAGGTCAGTGTTTGTAAAATCCACTCTTTACTAATTAAATCTGACATCATTTGATAATATCAATGGTACTTAAATAGCATATAAATTCATCTCCCAGGGAAGCCACCCTGGTGAAGTGGGAAGTATTGGAGAATACATTTGTAATAATAAACAAGTCATAAGGCATTATTTTCAATAAATTTATTGAAAACATTATTCAAACACTACAGCTGATCTATGAGTTGGTCAGGTATAGTCTCTTGCACTCCCAGGTCTGATCACCTTTTAAGTGGTGTGTGCAAATTTTATTCAATTATGTGTCTCCTTAGACTAAAATGTGCTGAATATTGCTTCTTTGGAAGAATGTTTGCTTTGTTTCTCAGAAATCTGAATTGTAAAGAGAAATAAAGAGTAACTTAAAAGCATGTGCATTAAATTAGCATTCATTTTATAGGAAGATAGCACCTCACTTTATTAAAAAAATAATCAATTGGTATTGATGAAAATAGGTATAATGGGTAAACATTATCATGTGGTGAGAAAAACCTGCTCGACCCAAGGCATCCAGGGAGGCTCAGCAGGGATTAAGACCCATTTTCTGCTCAGCTTTTATGTGCTGAGAAAAAAAAAATGCAAATGGCAAGGCAATATCCTTGACTGTCTAAGAGTTTCATCAAACACAATGAATTTGAAGATACCCAAGAACAATTATGATACTGATAATAAATATGTCTTCATGTTTTATATTTAAATGGGGGAGCCTAGTACTAGTTAGCAGATGTGATAACCAAAGGTAGTAGATATTAAATTGTACTTAATATGCATTCTTACTCCTTCTTTCAGACAAATCTCAGTTTTACAACCAAGGGTCAAGCAATCAGATGACTATATTATTGCCCCTTGAAGGCTTACCATTTACTTCAAAGAAAAGCTAATACTGCAAACTCATTGATAAGCCCACAGGCTCCCATTGTGAGAAGTAAAGTTTGGAGGGTCCGATCCTTTAGCTTCAAAACAGAAATATGGCCGTGACTCTTGGCCTACTTTCCCAGGGTGTGGTTCTCCTAGTTTTCGTTTGCCTGTATAAACTCAAAAGCTGCCTTATTGTGTCTACCTATGGCCGGAGGTGAGAATGTACATCCAGGTTGAATGCAAAGGATAAACAATCAAATAGTACATACTACCCTGAGCTTGTTACTCTCTTCTGCTGGGCTTTGGTTTGGCAGCAAGAGAAGGAAGATTTAAACTAAAGTTGAAAACAAAAGTTAGAGGCAACTGCTATTCCAGTAAGGTGTGGTTGAGAAAAGCATTAATTTAGAAGTCTAAAGACCTGATTTGTTTCTTCCGGTGGTGAGGCTTACTGGCTCTTTGGCATTAAGCACTACGCTATACTATACGTCTCAGGATTCTCATTCTGCTTCTTAAGTGAAAGGTCGTGAATTTTTTTTCTGTTGTCCATGTGTGGATTTCTGTAGAAGTCAAACGAAAACCCCCACTGGAAGCATCTTACTTAGAATGCCAGGGTTAATTGCAGTGAAACCACTGTAGCGAAGCAACTATGAAAAGGTGCCAGGAGAAACGATGGCAGTCCTGCTGTGGTCCCTGTAGTAAGGCAGGCGTGGGATCTACTCTCACCTTTGCCTGCTCTTCTAACTGTGAGTTGTAGAAAGCCTTTTGATGGCTCAGGTATAAATGGGGGCCTTAATCATGTCTGTTTCTGAAGAATGTTGGCCAGGTTAAACGACGGAAGAGAAGCCGTTTTGCCCATGGCAGGACACACAGAAAGTACACAGAATGAGTTGCTGCTGTTATCAAATTATGACAGGATCTTACAGTGCTCACTCCCAGCACATTCCTCTCATTGGCGATATGCCTGGCAAGGAGCATGCCAGTTGTAACTCCAGCAGAAGCAAGGATGAGAGAGAGGCTTGGCTCTGGTTCTCAAGAAAGGCTGGACCTTGATCGGATGTGGACTCTCAAATCATTCAGTGGGAAATGAATGAGAGCATGAAAGCAGTACTAATAATGGGACTCCGCAGACTACAGCCCTTGGGGCAAGTCCTAGCCATCACTGGCCACCTGTTCTGTCAATCAAATTTTACTGAAGCCCAGCAGTCCGTGCGGTTTCAGAACTGCACAGTTGAGTCATTAGAACAGAGATACTGTGATCCACAAAACTCAGTGTTTGTAACCTGGATCTTCAGTGGTAAGGTGTGCCAACCCCTGTGTGGCTGAGGGGACTATCTGGGAGGACTCAGCAAAGGAACTCAAGGAACATGCATTTGATAAAGTGGCCATCACTGAAGTAACCCATGAAAATGGAGATCAATACAAGCAACACTAAGATTTGAAACTGCTTTTTAAGCAGAAAGTCCCCGAAGATCCCACTCTCACATGCTTACCGTCTTGCAAGCCTGGCACGGTATCAGCACACACGGGTGGCTGATGGGCTGAGGACGCTGGAGGAAAGGGAGACACGGAAATAAGCAAGAACACTGTGGGCTGGAGGTTGTGTGCCAGCCACAGACACCCGTGGCGCCTCCCTGGAAACTGAGTTTGAAACTCCACCTGCTAGATAAGAACAGATTCATAGGTTATAAAGGAGAATTCTGTCTCCTGAGAGCTAAAGGAACTTTTTAAGACTTAATTATACCTCACCCTCTAGGTACATATTTAATATTTCATAAACGAGCTTTTATTTTTCTTTTGTTCTTTCCTATCACAAATACATGTCATCGATCAGCTAAGTCTTCTCGACTCTTGGCATAAACCAATAATGGCCACCTTTCTCTCGATTGTACCACATTTATGAGACCTATCTTATTGCCATTTTTAAGGGCTAAATACAATAAAGCATTGAAATGATTACACAGATATTTTTGCACAAACACAAACGGTGATGCTGTTGAAAATGAAACAAAGGCTTGCATATTGAGCCTCTTTGAGATTGCTCAAAACGTTAATTGTTAATTGATGTATAAAAGAACAAACTCATTATACATAAGTATTGAGGAGTGTTAATGTGCAATTAAGGAGTGTTAATGTGTGATTGATGAAAGTATTTTTCAGAATTAAAATAGATTTTAAAAGTTGAAAGACACATGTGCAATCATTTTTTTTTTTTTTTGCCTGTGTTCAGGTATTTGAAAGAATGTCAAATGCAAGCTTAGAAGATATAATGGAAAGTCATTTTTAACAATGTAATTGTTATATTCAAGTTGTGTAAGAGGGAAGGTCTTACCTAGTCATGGGTAGATACGGGGAAAACAAGTCTTTGAAGCCTTCCAATCTATTTTCATGCCACTTCAGAAACTTTCTACCTTGAGGCTTTTTGATCTAGGAGAGTGAGCCACTGAAAGCATTAGGCTTACATTTATACCTTTGCCTGGCTGAAGTTGATTTATGTAACTGTGTATTTCAATTGTCTCATGTTTGCTGTCAGAGCCCTGTCTGATTGTCCCCACCTCTCATAACGCATTACTTTAGAAATGCCTGTTGTTTCTGAAGCTTTCTACTAGCATGGCACGAGTCAGGGGTTGGCGGGATAAACCGTATCTGCGTTTACATTGATTTTACTGAAATTCTTTAGCCAAGAAACAATTATGGCATTTTCATCAAGGATTTGCAGAGTAGATAGACTGAATGAATGTATGCAATATACACATTAGGTAAGATTTCTGTCAGGACAGTAGACACAAATGCTGATTTCTAAATTCCCCTGTGAGCTTTTTCAAGGCTTAGGAGGAATTTTGGAGATCAGAGAGGGGCAACCAGTTTTTAAAAAGCCTCATCTAGCCCTGGCTGGTGTAGCTCAGTGGATTGAGCATGGGCTGGGAACCAAGCGGTCCCGGTTCGATTCCCAGTCAGGGCACATGCCTGGGTTGCGGGCCAGGTCCCCATGAGGGCCATGTGAGAGGCAACCATACATTGCTGTTTCTCTCCCTCTCTTTCTCTCTCCCTTCCCCTCTCTCTAAAAATAAATAAAAATAAAATCTTTTTTTAAAAAAAGCCTCCTCTGTCCATTTTCACTGGGTGCTGTGCAGTGGGAAGGGAGAGGGGTCATACTGAGAACCAGACCTGCAGGACCAGCCGGGCAGTGACTGCTTTCCCACCTCCAGAATCAAAGAGCATCCTGGGATCATCTCTGAACAGCAATCTGGGCTGGTGTCCAATGCTGCCAGCTTCTAGTTAGCTGCAGGTGCAAAATCTAAAAATAATAATAACAACAATAGCCTTTTGTGCCATGCATTTTTAAAGCAATTAAACAAATATGATTATATCCATTAAAGGCCACACTTGATTTTTGACCCAATGCCATGAGAAATTCTAACTCTGAAGGCTTCGAGCAGGTTTCCTCTAATGAGACAGAGGAACGGACGGAGCCCCAGGGGATATGTGGAAACAAGTCTGTGAAAATGGTCATTGCACCTCTGGACACTACGAATCATCATCCAGCAGCCTAAGACCACACTGAGAAGGAAGAAAGAGAGCTAATTATAAATTGAGTTTAATTAAATCTAGATCCAAATAGAGTAAGAAAGGGAGGAAAGTTTCTTTTGCTGAAGTTAACTTAATTTGACATTTATCCTGGACCTGCATTTGCAGGCATAATTGTCCTAGTTTATGAGACACAAAAATCCTTGAGAAGACAGAGGTCAAGGAACTGGTCCCCCATGAAAAGGCCAGAAAGGGTCAGAGCCAGATTCCGAGCCTCTATTTGTCTGTCTCTACAGAGCTTCTCTCCATTACACCATCCCCGCATGGTGGTGGAGGAGGAGGTGGGAGACCACACCAGGGAGCCTGGCTGTCTGGGTCCGAGTCCTCCCTTGTCCATGGAAGCCACTGCTCTAGGCCAGTTACTTAGCCTCTCTGTGTTCTCCTCTGTGAAATGGGAAAATGATAGTGTTAGAATTCAATTAGTGCAAGGAAATAACCTGGTACATATTACTCAAGTGTTTGCTGTTACCATTATACCCCATTTCCTTCTCAAATATATTGTTTGTTCTCAGAAAGAAACACACCTACAAGGGAAGTTGTTTGCATAAATTTCCTAAATAATCAAAATGTTCAGACTTCACTTGGCTTGTGGAGATAATAATACACTCACACACAATTATATATACATGTGTGTTTCTATCAATTTATAAAATCAAGAATTAATTTTAGAAGTAGTAACTCCACTTAAATTATGCTTCATTTTCCTTTCCCAAATTAATACAAAATCTACATTAGAATGGCTTTCAGTGTTTGAAGAAATGAAACTATTCAGAAGTTTACACAGAGAAGCAATTTGCTTGGATTGAATAAGGTAATACATAAATATATAAAAACCCTTTCTCTGTAAATGCTGCTTTTAATTAGGAATAGAGTTCTGAAAGAAATCATAGTCATTATACCCACGAATTGAACTCTGGCAACTATTTTAATTGGAACAGGAAGAACCGAAATGCAGAAGATTTATCAAGGAGGTTAAAAAAAAAAAAAAAAACTAGTTCATAGAAAACAACATTTTGTGTTCTGTTTTCTTTACTCGAACACAGAGATTAGGATAATCCTCTTGTCAGAGAAGGTGGGTAGTGTACACTTGGGATTCTGCAGGGCATTAGTGCTTGTTGCCACGTCAAACAACTCTCTGAAGTTATTAATATTGAATAAAATCAACATTCTTCTCCTTTTTCCTTAGTTGGCGCATATGTACAGGGTAGAGCAAAGTAGATTTACAGTTGTGTGTGTGGAAAGTAATATAATAATAAATAAGATGAGAATAAACTCTGTTTCACATACAACTGTAAACTTACTTTTGCCCCACGCTGTGTAATATATTTATATCTATGTGTGTGTATATGTGTGTGTGTGTGTGTGTGTATCCCTTCCCTTCTCAATCCTGCTCTCTGTCCTTTCATTCTTAGTATTTAATGTTGATGCTCTATCAGGAGGTTTCTTATTAGCAACTTCTTTCACTTTCTACACATTAACCAAAGAAACCTTGAGTTTCTAAATCTTTTTTTCTTCCTTTGGTGATTTTCTGGAGGAAAAGGACATGTTTCTGTCATTCTCTCCAAAGTGGATACGTGCAGTAGAAGGAATCTACGTTTTTGCCATAGCCAACATCTGGATGGAAGGGAAGAGAAGCAGTGGTTTGGGGCAAAATGATGAGTCTGCAGAGAGCTGCACTGAGCGTGACTTACCTTTAACTCAGCTGAGCCCACCTGATGAGACTGTAGAGCTGATCCCATCAGCTCTCCTCTCAATCAGGCTCCCCGGAGTCGGGTGGGTGTAGGATGGTTGTGGGAGTGGAGTGGGGTGTGGGCTGGGGAGGGGGACTAGTTAAGATGCATCAAGAATTGAGCAACAGTCTTTTTGCATGTTGAAGAATAATATCTAATAACTGTTAAGCCAACTGTCCGGTCCTAAGTCACTTTGTAAGTCTGGGTTCAGTAGAGCCACACCATCTTCAATGAGCCCCTAAAGAATTAAGTGAAAGTTTTCTAAAATACTCTGAGATGGTTTCGAGATCAACGATATAGTAGTAGCAGTACCAGTAGCAGCAGTGTTAGTAGCAGTGGTAATACCAGTGGTAACAGCTGTAGTAACAGCAGTAGCAGTAGTAATAAGAGTGGTAACAGTTGTAGTAACAGCAGTAGCAGTAGTAATAAGAGTGGTAACAGTTGTAGTAACAACAGTAGCAGTAGTAATGAGAGTGGTAACAGTTGTAGTAACAACAGTAGCAGTAGTAATAAGAGTGGTAACAGTTGTAGTAAGAGTAATAGCAACAGTAATAAGAGTGGTAACAGTTGTAATAATAGTAGTAGCAGTAGTAATAGTAGTGGCAATAGTTGTAGTAACAGCAGCAGCAGTGGTGATGGCTGAGGTGGGAGAGGCAGTTGTGAATTTTCATGGACTGCTTGCTGTCTGACAGGCATCGTTGTAGATTTCTCTCATCCAATCCTTGTGACTAATCAAAAGGGACTGTTATTACTCACACTTCATAGAGAAGAAATGGAGGTAAAGAGAAATATAAAACTTGGCTAAGGTCACCTAGCTAGTGTGTATTTGAGGAAGGATTTGAAAGTGAAGGACTTTGCCTGATTCGTACTGTCTTGTATGGTGTTCTGTATATTTTCCCAGGGTTTTGTAAAAACCCTGAGGAACTGAAATCCCCACTAGTAGGTCTGTCTAACTTTGAAGTTCACGTTTTTATCGACCGTATAATGTCATTCTCCTTAAAACCCTGAGTTCTGGAGCCTTGTGTGAGGAAAAGACGTGTTGGAGAGGCGTGTGGCAGGACCTTGTCTGCTCAGTGTCACATGACCTGCACTTCCAGAATTGCTGAGAAAGAGGATGTGGTGTTAAGCCGGACTTACTATTGTTAGCCTATGTAGATTCAGCTTCCTAGTTCTCGCCTTTTTTTTTTTAACATATTTACTAAGCAAATTTTCAATATTTAAGTAGGTCCCTCTCTGGAGAAAGAATGTGCTGACCAACTATTTTGAATATTGGTCCCCAGGGCCATTATATTTCCTATTATTGGGTATTTAATTGACTTGCTGGTAATTAATTTTGGGTTTGGGCTACCTTGAGACAGTTGCCTTCTCCTCCTCCAGGGATCAATTGCCTCTGTATATATTGATGATTAAAAACCCAGATCTATAGAAACAATATAGACATTGGAAATGTTTTTTAACACCACATTTGTGACATTACAGTTATCACCTTGCAGGTCATTAAATGTTCTCAGATCTATTACATTTATTTGAGTGACCTTTTTATTAACAACTGTCTCACACTAAGCTGTTAGCACAAGAACATGGACTGTTCTTTCTTTCTTTATCAGTAAGCCCACAAGAACCGGCATTGAACTTGGCTCACTGTCAGTTCTTGACAAACATTTGCTGGATGATTGAAGGCTCTTGTCTGATCCTCCCCAGATATTTTAAATATAGGTAGAGAAAGTGACCTTATCCCTATTTTAAGATGAGCAAAGTAGGGCAGAGGAAAGTTATGTAACTTGATCACAGAACAGTATAAGTGGTCAATGACTCAAACTATGATGTTTTCGTTCTTAGTTATTTCTCTCATTTTTTTGCACTATAATAAAAAAATAGTGACTATTCTATGAGTCATCAAGCTTATACAATTTGGGGGGCTGTCTTTAACAAACAAACAAATAAACAAAACAATAAAGCAAGTATAAAATCAGGTACAGAGCTTAATAAGTAAGTGGCCCTCAAACGTAAGCTTCATTGGACTCATGTCTTACCTGCCTCTGGTTATGTTAGCTTTTCTTTTCTTCTAATAATTAATTATTAAGGTCATGCTAGACTCTTAGAGAAATATTGTCATTTTTTCCTGATAGAATTCTTCCATGGATTCTCTTCTTGGATTATGGGAACCGTTTTGTTTGTCCTGACTCACCTCCTTAAGGCAGGACATTGGGCACAAAATACTCATAAAACCAGATTCTCAGTGGCTGTTGCAAGTGGCTCCTCTAAGTAACTTTAGCGATGATTCTGATTTAGACATGTGGAAGTTGGGGGATGACTCCAGGGCAATGGAATCATACCAGTGAACGCCCTTGGGTAGTGAAGCAGAAAGCAGACACAGAGAGCTGAGAGACAGAGAGGTTTATATGGGCTGGGCAGCTGAAAAAGCAGTAGTGCCAGAGCGGGTAGAGAGTAGGTGTGGGCTTCATTTGGACCACCATAAGGACTGCCTCATGTGTCCAAACTGCAGACAACAGACTCTGAGAAGTAACAGATTGTTCGAGTTGCCATGAGATGATAAAGCTTATATATCAAGAGAACAAACCTCAAAGCATTGCTGAGGTGTAATATGTTCACTCTACATTTCCATCATGGACCTGAGGAAAGAGAATATCTTGGAAATCAAAATCATGTCTTTATTGCTCCCCCGGGAGCGATCAGCCATGAGTCTCGTCCCTTGGCATAGCTACTGACACAGCTTCCCCTCACCCTCTCCTGAAGCTCTTTCTTAGCCGCTTTGGCTTTTCCTCTCTGAGTTGCCCAAATCTCTGTCCTGTGTCACTGTCTTTTCTCTAGTGACATACAGTCTCAAATAGTCCCATTGTCTATAATATCATCCAGGTGCTGATGACCCCCCAAATCCATATCTCCAGCCCTAACCTTTTACTTACACTGTGGACTCATTTAACCAAGAGCTCCATTGCAGGTCTGGGGGGATTTCCAAACTCAGCCTGTCTACATAAGAACTCTGAATTTGTCTCGTGTGTCCCCGCTGCCCCCAACCTGTACCTCTCCTAGGCTTTCCTATCAATTTAAAAAATACTTCCACATTTGCTCAGCTACCCAGGTCAGAAGCCTAATAGTCAACCTGGGTGTATTTCATTTCCTCATACCCCACATTTAATCCATCACTAATTCTCTGTCTACAAAATGTATCTTGAATCAAAAGAAGTTATCCTCTGAGGATTCTGGGAAAAACTGGCAACAAGGATAGCAGAGACTTTGAATCACAAAGCACGGAAAGAGCAAAACCCAAAATTCATGGACAATATTTACAATAAAACTTGGTAATAATGCATCCCCCCTGGTATGCAAAATACACCGAACAGATTGTGATCTTTAAATAACATTTCACACTAAAATGATCCAGGGCTTCTGACAGGGCTCATTTTAGGTCTGGGGCAGGCAATATACAAGTTGAGTCTGGGACCTTTTTGATTCCAGATACCAAGGAACCCATCCAAGATGACCTTGGGGCCGTCTTGCAAGCGTGCTGTAGCCAATCCGAAGACGTTAGCAAAGATGGGTCTATTTGAACTTTAGTGAAGAAATAAATGTAATAAATCAAAATCCAGCAAATATTGTTTAAATTCATGAATTGAAAATGATATCTTTAATCAATTAGCCCCGCCTTTCCCCCACAAAAGGAATGTAGAACAGTCTCTCTGTATATGCACTGCCTCCCTGAGAGCTAATTGTTGATCCCATCGGTGTCTTCTTTTTTAACTTTTATGTGTATTTACTTTAAATTCATATACAGTGAGATTTGCTCTTTTTTTGGTATACGGTTCTTAGAATTTTGGCAAATGCATAGAGTCATGTCAGCACTATTATATTCAAACACAGAACAGTTCTGCCAATCCAAAATGTATGCTCCCCCTTTGCCCACAGCCCCTGGCAACCACTTACTTGTTCTCAGTCCCTATCATTTTGTTGTTCCTAGAACATCATGTAAATGGAATCATATAGGATGCTGCCTTGTGAGTCTGGATTCATTCACATAATGTAATTCACTTGAGATTGATCCATACTATGTATGTCAATAGTCTGTTACTTATCACTGCTAAGTCCTGTTGCATTGCATGGATACACCGCCATTTATTGGTTTACATTGGGCATTTGGGTTATTTTCAGCTTGAGCTATTATGAAGACAACCACTATAAGTATTCATTTACAGGTTTTAGTGTGAGAAACAGTTTTCATTTCTCTTGGGTAAATACCTGGGTGTGGGATTCCCAGTTTACATTGTAAGTGGATGCTTAACTTTATGAGAAATTGCCACCCTGTTTTCCAAAGTGGCTAAATCGTCATAATATATTTTAGAAAGAAAAAAAACCTAATATTTTATCTTTGGAAGATGATAGGGAAACAATTAATTATCTTCAAAACCAATAGATTATTGGTTAAGAATCAAACGGTTTATCCCATCTTTCCTATCTGTACTAAGTCATTGGGTAACCAAGTGGTAGATGAGAAGTAACTCTTTCTAAAATTATTCCTAATAAGAAATGCAATGAAATAATATTCAAATATTGCCATTTTGCAACCTCTATTGTATGAATAGATGTAGCACTAAGTATAAATGGTTACTAGTATCATAGAAAGAGACACAGCCAGATACAATGTCTGAAGTTGTTTAGCCAGGAAATATTTTCTTTTTTTTTTTTTAAGTCAGCTAGTTTTTTAAAAAAAAAATTTTTCTTTATTTTTAGACAGAAGGGAAGGGAGGGAGAGATGGAGAGAAACATCAATGTGTATTTGCCTCTCATGTGCCCCCTACTGGGGACCTGACTGGCAACCCAGGCCTGTGCCCTGACTGGGAATCAATCTGGTGACCCTTTGGTTTGCAGGCCTGCAGTCAATCCACTGAGCCACACCAGCCAGGGAGACCCAGGAAATATTTTCAAAATGGGCTATTCAAAAACACAAACAACAAAACAACCCGTAGACAGACAAGAGTATGATGATTACCAGAGTAAGAGGGGATGGGGTGAGGCAGAAAAGGGTATGGGAAGATAAATGGTGATAGAGAGAGACTTGACATTGAAAGTGAACACACAATACATTGTACAGATGATATATTTTAGATGTGTACACCTGAAACCTATATAATTTTATTAACCAATGTCACCCTAATGAATTCAGTAAAAAAGACAGAAACAAGAAAACTTTAAAAATCTTCACAAATCTCTAATAGGGTCTGCCTGAAAAGAAAATTTTGGCTTTGGGATTTAGGAAGACCTGCATGACCTAAGGCATGCCTTTCCAAGGAGGGTAGAGGAGGCATATTGAGAATAAAGACAGAGTAACAAAATAACTTTTGTTCGTAATGTGTTCTAAGAATGTGTTCAACATTCCATTAAAAAAAGAGAGAGAGAGAGAGAGGTACTAGTTATTAAACCAGATATACTAGGATGTTAGTTGTTTGTTGAATTAAAGAATAAAAAATCAAAGACGTTTTGGAAGAACTTGAGGCAAAGGTCCCAGGAATTATAAGCATGGCTAGACTGTGAACCAAAACCTATTTAGCAGGATTTTCTCCGGGGCAGGCAAGTCTTCTTCCCAATAGTCAAAATCAAGCTAGTGAAGTTAATCGATATAAATTTGGGGGAAGGCAGAATCATGCTCACATTAAAACAAATACTTTCTCAAAATTAGTTCAGAGTCTACTTTGTGCATATATTTCTAGCTCTAGCAATTAGTTGTTTTATTTGCAAATAAAGCACTTTCTACAAAGCACATTTCCATCTACATAACAAAGCTCCGTAAAGTGTTTTATTCCCTGCTGGCCACCATTACAGTTCTATTTTTTCATCAGCAGATGTTCACTTATTTCTAACTAGGTATAAACATGGCATTGAATGATATCACTGTGGTTCATAGATGTGTGCCTTGCTTATCTGAGGTTTAACACCCTTTTCTTTCCTCTTCTGAGGAGTAAACAGCATGCAAAGTACTGAAGTACAGAACATTTGGTTTCAGGTGGATACATTGGTTTGCATAGTGGATTAAAACTTAGAAAAGTGAACGTGAAACCTGCAAAGCCACCATGAGAAATCTGCTCATCACGCAGAGATGCCTACAAGGAACTCGCCATTCCTGTGATTCTTCGCTTCTTTGAAAATATGGATATGTTCTAGTGCATGGAAAGGAGAAACCTCTATGATCTCTATAGGAAAATCAAACACAAATTTAGGATAAAAACATCAAAGAAAATAGATGTCTGCTTTTATCTCTTGTTACAAGAAAACACTTCAAAGAAAATCAAACCCTTCTCTTTTCACTTCATTGCATAAAGTTTCCGTGGATGACTCCTATATACACTTTCCCTGCCATGTTTGGACATGATGCATCACATTTGATGGACATCTCATTCATAAAACCTCTTCTCTTGATATACCATAGAGCTCTCTTCTCTGGATATCGGGGTGTTAATTTCATCTTGCTGGCTTATTCATGTTTTTACAAATTACCTACATCACACAATGTTTTTGCATCTATTTCTCCCACTTCAATATATTTTTGGATAAATTGGTTTCTAGACAAAGAAGCTACAACAAAACAGGATCGTATTTCCATCTCAAATCTGTATTCTTTCTCTTCCCTTGAATGCAGTCTACATAGATGTACTACCTTCTACTTCGCTGTGTATAATGCAGTATATATGATAATAGAGCATTAATTCAATTAACATGGCATGCTCACTAGCATCAGTTTGATTATCTGACATTGTGGCAGGAATTGGAAAGGATTGCCATTTACATCTGTGTTTCTTACAGTTGACTATACTTCATGATTATTTAGCAAACTGCTGTATGGTTTCAGGTATGCGCTGCCATTGTTAGCTCACTTAACCTGCATACCAATCCAACAAGGTAGGTTCCGTTAATATCCCCATTTGCTGGAAGAGGAAACTGAGGCATAGGCCGATGTAACACTTGTATGTTCATTGTAAACAGTTGAGCTGAGTGCAGGAACCCAGGCAGATTAACTCCAGAATCATACTGGTCATAAGAAAACCTAAGGATGCTTGTCTAAATGCAGATTCTAAGGCCCATCACCTGCAATTCTGTTTTCTCTGATTAAGGCCCAAGAATTTTGTCTGACTTCTGACGCCTTGCTTGATGAGCACCTTCCATGCTGCTGACAGGACGCAGCTGTTTCCTAAATTTCATTTTTAAAAGGGAAACGCTGGCTGAAATCAGCCCTCTAGTCCTGGACTTTAAATTTCGTTGTACCCCTGCATGTATTTTACCCATAGGAGAGAGAAAGGACTTACTCATTATAGGCGTTTTATGGGTGCTTCCCTTGTGCTTCCCAAGCCCTTTGGCCTAGTATGCAATTTTGATATTTTTCTTTACCTAGACTGGTTCCTTTTGAAAATGCAACATCTCTCTTAGGAGTATAATAACACTCCCAGTGTTAATCTATCATCTGTGTGCTCAGTATAAATGAAGAACGAGGAAGCACGCTTGGAGAACAGGCTGGTGAGCAGGGAGTGCGAGTGCAGGGAGCGGCTGAGCAGGGAGTGGGAGAGAAGTGCTAGCAGATGCCACCATAAAATATGGAACGGACAGCCCAGGAGGGGCCGAGGACAGGTCTGGCTTCCTGGCTTTGCCTAGGGCTATGTTGCTGATGATACAAACATGCCGTTTTCCAACCTTATCAGTCAGCTCCAGGTATCCCTCCTCCTTAGAATCAGCATCTCTGGGTGACAGACCCTCTTGGTCAGTAACTCATTCATAGATTTTGTTGCTGGTGAATTTTATTGTCTAAGCTCTTTAGGGAAATAGAATGTAAAGTAGCCCAGATCGGAGATGCGTTTCAGCATTGATTATGGTGGGACTCTGTATCGTAAGGAAGGTGAACATCTGCAGGTCAGATCAAATGCTGCTGAATCTGCCAGGAGCCAGGAGAGGGGATTGAACACAGAGATCCCTACAGTTCCTTGGCATTACACACCTCTCTGAAATGGCAAGAGAAAGAAACAGGAGCTAAGGACTCAAGCGTTTGTGTTTTAGCCAGAGTTGATCGCAAGGTTTGACAGCTTTCGTGTCTCTCGCCTGAAGTAATTAGTAGTAACAGAACCTAAATGCTAAACCTCTGGAAAAGCAAGCCACCGTGCTGCTCACGTGTATAGCTACCTTCAGCCAGTTACACACTCATTGCATTTCAGCCCTGGTGAAATTTTGAGTGCACGGCTCTAGAAGACAGCGTCTAATCGTTCCAGTCGCTGTAATTTGAAATAATTGACTCGGGTACTACATCACAGAGCTTGTGATACTGACAAGGAAGAAGGACGTCTGTGGTGTCCCGGTAAATAAGGTATTCCACCACCAACTCAGAGCATTTCCTCCTCTCCCGGGAGTGCTAGGGTCTGATGCCGACTCTGAAAGGAAATGTTGCCTCTACTCCAGCGTGTTTCCGAGTCTTTCGCATTGTAGTGAATAAAGGGAAGGAATTAAGTAGCATTTAGTCATCCCAGAGGCCAAAAGGAATATTATAATTCTAGAAAGCCATGCCTTGCGGCTCGAGCTCTTCATTGTTTCGGCTTGGCAGCTTTACCGGAGAAGACAATTTTCAAGACTGAATTACAGCGCTGAACATGCATTAAACACACCAGGCTCGCTATTGTCAAATTATTTATGCCACTTAGGAATTTTAGCAGCTTGACCACCAAGACCAACTATTCAAGATTTTTATGAAAAGAAAGATTCAGAAATACTGAAACTATCCCTTGGCCTCTTGTAACACAAACCCACATTTTCGATTGCATCGGTGAATAGATATTAATGATGGAGAGAGAATTAGACATGTCCTACACCAGATATTTTTAAAGACTCAGTTTAAATATTCCCAGCATCCTGCAGATCAGCATGGTGGAGTGGGAAGACCATTATCTTTTTGAACAGCACAGGCTTGAAACCAGTGTATCTAAACTGTAGGACCGTGATCAAATTCTAAGACTCTGTGACTCGTCTGTGAACTAGGGATAAAAATATTACTTATTACATGTTTTATTATATCAACCACAGTAGAAAGAGCCCATAAAGAGCTCAGCATAGTACCATATACTGATTTAGCACCCAATAAATGGCATCTATTATTGTTACTATTATCATCATTATTATTGCCACTGTTTTAATGGTAATTCAATGAACTTAGTCTTTCTGGATGAACCCAATAAATTGAACACTGTGGCCGAGAATGGAACAGAGGTGACATTTCTCTTTCAAAGTCATAGCCAGGGGGTGTGTTTTCAATTTGATGGAAAATTACCTAATTTACTGTAACGCTCCTATGATGTAAGCCCATAGCCAATTATGTCAAATTATGGTGGCTGGAACAATTAGACTTCTCTTTAATAACAAGGTACCAGCTACAGAAATTTCTATTTTTGCCTAGGCAAACACTAGACTATAATTGTAGTCCTCTTTTGATATCAGCTGTAGGCATTTGACTGAGTTCTGACAGATGATATATGGTTGAAAGTGACATGTGCCATTTTGGTTGACATACAAAGCCTCTTCCCCATATTACCCTCTCTTCCTTTCCCCGTCTGCTAGCTGGAAATTAACACCCATCCATATGCTGAAGAGAGATGCTCGGTCCCTGGATGTTACATGAATAGAACTTCCCTACAGGAACAAACAAAAAGACATCATTAGTTGTAATTTATGTTAGAGAGAAACACACTTACATTGTATTATGTTAGCAAGTTTTGACAGTATCTACTAGAACAGATGTTATGGCTCAGGTGATACAAGCATCCTTGTTTACCTTCCCCCCTCCCGAACACCATATTTAAAACCACACAACGTACAGGTATCTTTAATTATGCTGTTGAAAAGCAGGAAGTTGAAGGTGATTGACTTAATAAATCATAAAGAGTATAAAACAAAGAGAACATTATTTGCTGTCTAGAATTCCTCACCCATCCAAAGTATCAAAGAAGAGTTAAAAGTAGAACATAGGTCTTGATGTAACACCCCCCAAGCTGTTAAAGAACATGGTCTGTCAAAACAGGGAAATAAGAAAAAACATCCATGAAACAGAATATTCAATATCAGAGAGGCGCAAGGGGACCTCCCAGGATATTGATGGGAGGAGGTACCAGGAAGATAACTGCACAACACTTCCAGGAACCAGCCAGGGCCACAGTGAAGCAAGAAAGGTGTGGTCTTTTTAGTCACCTTAGTGTCTGTGCATGAAATAGAGACAGACACCTAGTAAACTGAAGACATGAAGATGAGAAAAATTACAGAGAAGAAATGCACTAATATAACACGGCTCTATTGTGGTTAGTATTTGCATGACAAAGGTGACCTAATTTTTTAAAAAAACATTAGAAAAGTATGATACAACTATGTGAAAAGGCTGGGAGGAGTGGGTATGTATGCATGTTGAGAAAGTGGTTAGAAAGGGTTCATCATTATTTTCCAAAGCAGGGAATGATTAGCCCTGGCTGGTGTGGCCCAGGGGATTGAGTGCTGGCCCACGAACGGAATGGTCGCCAATTCAATTCCTTGTCAGGGTGGATGCCTGGGTTGTGGACCGCGTCTCCAGCTGGGGGCGTGCAAGAGGTAACTGATCCATGAATCTCTCACACATCGATGCTTCTCTTCCTCGCTTTCTCCCTCCCTTTCCCTCTCTCTAAAAATAAACACAATCTTAAAAAAGTAAAGGTAGGGAATGGTTAGAAAATACCTATAACTGACAAATTAGAGCTAAATCCACGATATAAACATGTTTTATAAAAATGGGAAGGTAAATGCCACCTGAAAAACAAGTTAAAGCATGGAGAATTGGTGTCTCTTGGAAGCAGAAATTAAGAGCAGGATGGAATGAAATAGGAAAGGCTTGTTCAACTAGTACATTTTTAGCATCATGTACATATAAATTTGACTTAGGAGTTAAATGTGTTTACACATGTCAAACTGCTTTCCCAACCCCTGACCTTGCTTTCCTTCACTTCACAGGGTCTAATGTTTGTTTTACACTCTGCTGGCTGGATGTAGGAATCACCCGCAGACCGTTTCGGATGGAGATCCACCAGCAGACTTACTAAAACTTTAGACAGTATTCGTCATTTTTAAAAACATAGGCCATTTCGACCCCTAGCCAGGCTAGAAATCATTAGGTAACTTTTGGAGTATTTATCTGACTAGTACTAGATCATGTTGCTTAGGCATTTGCCACGTGTCAGGAACGGTTCCCTCACTAACCTACTGTGAGGTGTGTATGATTATTTTCACTTTCAGATGAGCCTCAGAGAGGTTACGTAAATTGCTCAAGGTGCCCCGGGTCAACAGTGGTGACAGCAGGACAGACACCCACTATCTGATTGTGGATTGGAGCAATGTTGAGTCACCACTGTACACTGTTGTGCTGTGCTTGTCTACAGAGCTCCATTCGTACCTGTCCAATCCTCCATAGTCTAGTACGGGCCTGCTTCGACTGGGCCTTGAAACTGTTGTCTGTGGTCATCATAACTTATGTTAATCAGTGTTTCTGGTTCTGATAGCGTTTGCATTTCTAACTGTAGGACCAAGGTTGTAACTGTCTGTTAATGGAATTCCATATTTAGTGGATGAAGCAAGGTCAGACATCTTCAAGACCATCAGGAGTCCTGCATTTAGAATGCAAAGCCATCGTCTGTAACAAGGGCTCCCAAACCTGGCTGATTGGAATTCCCTTGAGGTATTATTTAAAAAAAAAAAAAAAAAAAGAGTGACCTACTAAATTAAAATCACTGAGATTGTAACTTGGCAATTATAGTATCAGAATGTATCCCTGAATAGCGAGCTGATCGGCCAGGTTTGGAATCACACCGCCTTTGTGGAGAGTCAGATGGATATTTCATGTTCCTTTGTCATGCTTCTTGTCATTAACAGAAAAAAAAAAATATCTCATGCTCAAAACAATGAATTCTAATTACAAATCATCAATGGACGCTACCTTAGGGCCTGGTATGAGGTGAGGCATTAACTAAAGCGGAAAGGACATATTCATGCTTTGAAAAAACAAACAAACATTATTAGAATAAAAAATTGCCAGCATGCTGTGGCCTTCTTAGAAGATTTTTTTTCAATGCATTTCAAGTTATCTTAGCAATTTTGTAAGTTTGGGTGGGAGTTCACAGCGACAGGACCCAGTGAAATTCATTTCTATTTTTGTTCCACCACATTGGCTGCCAAGTGGAGAGCCACAACCTGGAACTTCATTCAGAATGTCACTCTGCCTCGTTTTGTTCCTTTGGAGTCTGACCTTTGCTTTATCTGAATATCATTTTGTCTGCAAATATTAAAATGAGTGGCTGGCCAGTCAGGGTTGCAAAATACGTGAAACACTTTAAAGTGTTTTCTGGCTGGCTCAGAAGCGCTAATTGTGCAAAGTTAATCTCTCGAAAACGTTTTACCATTGACAGCGTTGCTTGCCATAATTAGGCAAGTAAGAGAGTCTGGAACAATGGGGTGTGATGCTTCCGTCTCAAATAACTTCAATCATTAAATGTTCCTAGAGTAGGATTTTAAACTGGTCTCCGCGTCTTAAAGGCCACATAGGCTATAGTGGAATCGCCTGTGCTCAGCACGCACCAAAATGTTTCCGCAACCTTAGGTAATAAAATTGTGATCTCCTGTGGCTACCAGGGAATTTGAAACATTATCCTGTCCCCAACTCCCCAGCCTGGTTTTTGGTAAGGAAGTCGTTTAACCCATCCCAGACCTAAAGGCATTATTATCTGCCTGCTGAGGTGTTTAATCATCTCTCCATCAGGAAACGCTTTTACATATCTGAAATCTACTGGGCACCCCCCACCACTCCTCCAAATTCTAGTAGAGGGAAAAAAAAAGGCTGTTTTAAAGTTAAGGCCTCAGGCTGCATAGTAAGCCTTGGGATTTGTTCTCCCATTGACAATACGGTAGCTGCGTATTTTGGTCCTTTGCAGGATACACAGAGCCATTCCACACGAATATGAAATGTGTGCTCCACACAACAGCCCCAAAGAAACTGGTGGCCGTGGGGCTGAATTCATACACACTCCTGCCTCTTAACTCAGCACCTACCAGCCTGATAGATCCTTCCTCAAGAGGCATCTTTTTCTTTCTTTCTTTTTTTTTTTTAATGGTTTATTTCTTGGATTTGATTTTATTTTTCCCCCTATAATTACTTTGTTGATCAATTACAGTTGCCTGCATTTTCTCCCCCCAACTTCCCTCCACCCCAGCCAAACCCACCTCCCTCCCTTGCTTTCACCCTCTCCCTTGGTTTTCAAGAGGTATCTTTTTCTAATCTTCCACATGGGGACCTGCTTTAGGCGGGTGGGTGGGGGGAGGATTTCCATCCCCCACCCCCTAACACCTTCAAGGTGATGTAACAAGCAGCATTGAAGATGGTGGCTATGAGAGTGAGTCTCAGTCCTCAGAGGGCCTAAACTCGCCTTAAATATTTTCTCATGGTTGTTGTTGTTTTGTTTTTGTTTTTATTCTTGTACCACAAGAGAAATCCTGATTCAGCAGGTCTGGAGTATTGCCTGGAAATCCTTACTTTTTTTTAAAACAAACACTCCAGGTCACTTCGATGCCGGTAGTCTAAGGTCCTGCTTTCAGGAAACATGTGCAGGTGGGTAGTTGAGCTTCACTATATCGGTCCCTGGTGGTCTAATCACGCTACTGGCACTGGGATCAGGGTGGCTTTGGCTGTCTGGCTGGACCTGACTTGACTTGCAGTCACAAGTCCGTGGAAGTCTTCAGGTTATCTGTGATGGGGACCGGCACCAGCAGCATTTACATAACTGTCTCCACATACATCACTTTGTATATATTTTTTCTCACATTAGCTATTTCCGGTGTGCTTTCTTTCTTTTAATTCAAAAAACATTTATGAAGTGCTTATTCGACACAATGCATGGTGTTTGAGGGGCCACAGTGATCCAGTCACAATATAGTAGGAGACTTCAGATATGCACACAAATAACCCCAACTTAAGGTGTAAAGTAATACATGTCATAAGAATCACAGGGCTCGAAAGAGAATTTAATACCATTAATGTTCTCTGGACACACTAGACAACTTTGTATTATCTACAGGGGCAAAGAGGGGACTCAGAGATTCTAATAATTTGATTTTTTTTTAAAAAACAACATTTATGGGTTCATTTATTCCATCATTGTTTTTCTTTGGGGTATTATAACAGCACTGATGGTTTAAGTCTACTGACCACAGCATTCCGTTTGAAAGTTTTCAGTTGACGTTTTTGTCAGATATTAATGGGTAGCGTAGATTAAAATTATAATCCTTACAGAGTATGTATACTCAGGAGTCTCTAACTTTTAATTTAGATGTTGGTTCTGATATTGATTTGTGCACTGCAGCTCTAGAAATAAATTCTGCTTTGGAGGTGACAGCATACTGCTTTAAATATGTTAGATTGTTTTAGTTCTGCTGGTTTATTTTTTATTACTTTGGTATGTAATAATATTGCTTAGGTTGTCATCTCTTTCGACTACCAGTATTTCCAGGTAGAACAACTGTTGATTCAACTGTTGGACCCCAGGCACCAGAGTAAGAAATCTCATCATCAGACTATTCTCTAGTTCAGAACTCTGTCTGAAGATACCTCTAGCTCTTACCTACGCAATTACTCCTACATTTCACGTGAGATAGTATGAATAAATTAACATTTTTTGAAACTGTGTATAGTAAATTGGGACATTTTCTTATCAGATCACAGGGTTAGTTAGTAAATGAAATTGTTGAGGGTAGGAAGTATGAATTTGGAAGTTCTTAAGAGTGCTCTTTTCAAACAGAGCCTCATCTAAATTCCTTATTTATAAAATAGGGATCATAGTAAGAGCTTCCTGTTGGGTTTTTGTGAGAATAAGAGAGATGAACGGGATGCTTAGTACAGCTCCTGCCTGTACCAGGCTGTGAGCTTCAACGTAACCCAATAGCTGATATTGAACACATCCTGTGTGGCGATTATACTCTGCTACTTGCTGGGGAAACAGAGAAACAAAACGAGGGGCCCTGACCTCATAGGCCTTCAATCAGGGAAGACAGGAAGCTGAAGGTAACTCCAAATTCAGAAGGAGTCGACCAGGGCAGCTTTTATTGTCTTACTTATTTCCAGTGCCACCTTTTAAACATGCTTGTTTATTCTTAGTCACTCCAAACTTAGTAGCTCCATTTATGACATATCCAATTGTATCCATTCCCGTAAAACAACAATTTAAAGTTAGAAAATTTTTCCTTCTCCTCCTTCAATAGCTTCGGATACACCCTATTCAAGGTACAATGTAATAGAATACGTACCGACTAGCATATCCCCTGGGCTCATTTTGCTGAGATCAATTTGGAATGATGACTGGAGAAAGCATTTAGCTTCTTCTCTAGGTGTTCATTTCCTCAGTTGTTTCTACAAGCGGTTGTGCTTATTTTTTTTTTTTAAAAAGGGAAGAAAGAAAGGTTCTTTAACAAGGACTTCTTTTTCCCAAAGTAAGATGGGAAGGCATCTGGAGAGATGTAAGCAGAGCAGTGTGAAGAGGGCTAACCAGTATCAAGGGCCGTGGTGAAAGGAGACCATGGAACTGGACTAGCTAAGTTTTTCTTGACCAGTTAGTTCACCTACAGCGTGGAACTTGTTGACAATAGGGACGATGTCATAGGTTTTCTTCCCAGGAAAAGAAAACATACACAGAAAAGTTCCATCTAGGCATTGTGTTTTGAAGTGTCTATATTATTATTATTTTTTGATGCACTCATGATGATTCTTTTTAACTATAGAAGATCTCTTGAAGGGAAATGCTTGATTGAGGCCACACGTGAGAACTTAATGCTTAGACCACTTGGAAAGCTGGGGAAAAGAACCAAACAAAATTCACTATCATTTTAAAGAAGAGTCAACCTGGCATTGCAATATACAGAGTGCGACAAAAGTAGGTTTACAGTTGTTCGTATGGGAAATAATAAATAATTAACACATAATAACACAAGAATAAATTATATTTCATGTACTCACAGCTATAAACCTCCTTTTGCTCCACCCAATAATAGATTCCAATTTAGGCAAGAGACATAGGAGAAATCTGGAAATCTCTTTCAAGATGTGATAATGTATTCATATGTGAATAATGTTGCATGTGAAAAGCTTCATTGGATGGAAAAATTAATGTAGTTTGTCCCAGGTTTGAAACTATGGAATAGTATTAGATGAAGAACCTAGTAAAGATGCAGTAACATCCTAAATGAAAGTGTTACTGGTAAGGGTTTTAGTATTTTGACTTTTAACTTTTGTTTACTAGATAATGTGATGTTTTTACCTTGCTTGATTATTTCAGGATTTTTATTATTGTTATTGTAGGAAGAGTAAGCCTATCCAGCAGTTATATTGTTCTGAAAATTGCACTATCTCTTTAAAAAGATTGACATGTTTTGTGAATTGTGAAGCACTGCCTTGTTTTCAAAAACAAATGGACACATTTCGCATTTAAATAGTGGTCTTCAGTGTCTGCCCTTTGAGTAAGTGCTGGAAAGTGTCTGATGTGCATGTATTTATCTTACAGCTTGACAAATGGAATTAATGCCAAAGTGTTAAGCCATTACTGTGTAGGGGAATAGAGGTCTTACAAATACATTTGCTATTTCACTTTCTCTGTATGTTCTGTGCATTAAAGTCCCAGTTAATGTTGTCCTCAGACAGTGTGTGGTCTGTTCAATGGTAGTGGTGATGGAATACGCTTGGCCCTGCTTCCAAAAGAGCGGCTTTGTTTGGTAATAAATCCACAGTGTTGGAAGGGTGAGGATTAGAGACAGCGATGGGTACGAGGTAAAGACCCACAGAATCAATTAATACCCCCAATCTCTGTCTTCTCTCTGACTAAGAACCAGCCACTATCAGCAGTAACTAGCTTTGCAAGGATGGAAAGGCATGGATATCTTGAAATCTGTGTCTGCAGATCACATCTGCAGCTGTGACTTAGTTCTGGTTCCAAGCAGGGGTATACGATGCCCCCACTCATGAGAATGCAAACCCGACATTCTTGGGAAGAAAGAAAAACAGTGATTAATCTCTTTTAGCCCCTTCCTTCCCCATGGCGTATGCTTCTCCTCCTCTTCACTGCCGTTTCTTCTCTTGTCTCCTCTCCTACCCATTTCAAAGTAGACTCAGGCCTCCACCATGCTCAGGGAGGAGAAAGTCTCAGGGCAAAGTGAAATCAAAGTCCTATACTAGTGAACCCTTAGCTTTTGGAGCTCCCCAGAGCCCAGGTCCTCCAGATGGAAAGAAGCTTCAAAGATAATTTTGACTATCAGGGATGTTTGCCTTCATTTGTTTCCTTAAATTGAAAACAAGTACTTGTGACACAATTTCACTGTGTTGCAGTCTGCTTTCAAATTAGCTTTTTTAAAAGTTTTAATTCTTTTTAATCCTTACCCAAGGACATATTTATTGAGAGAGGGAGGGGGAGGGAGGTAGAGAGACAACCATCAATGTGGGAGAGACATCAATAGGCTGCCTTCCATTGACATCCTAGCCAGAGACCAAACCCACAACCTAAGCATGTGCTCCAAGTCGCTGCTCCAAACAACTGACCCACAGCAGCTGGGACAATTTTTTTTTTAATTTAAATTTTAATTTGTCATCAATATATCCAGTTTTCTAAGGGCAAGGACTCTGTCATGATCATCCCTGAAACCTCTCAGTGCTTTGGACAACATAGATGCATATGAAATGCTTCAGTTGAATTGTATCAAAATCTTCTGCCATCCTTTTAAATTTTAGTCAGCTCTGCTTCCCATACACTCCCTAGGCAATCTGTGACTATAGATGAAAGGTTTTCTGTATGCTTTGTATTTAAAATTACTGTTTTTCCTTGGTGAACAAAATAGAGTTATCCCTGAACTTGTTTTTAAATTGGAACACTCGAATGATTAAAGTTTGGTATTATTTACCTATCAAAAGTTATTTTCTATTGAATATTCTTCCTTAAAAATATTCAAATTTTCTAAAGCCACTATGCCAGATAATCTAAATCCATAGGATACAAAGTAGCAATTTTATTTAATGCTGACATATTCCTTTTAGGCTTTCCTTTAAAAAAAGTCTATGCAAAATCCATTGAGCATAAGAAAAAGAACTTCTATTTCTAGTATCCACTGATGCCTTTTTGAGCTTCCATTGGTTGGGAATTTAGTATTAACAAAGGAATTTGTGATGTCTTATATACTCTGTACTCTAATCTAATATTCAGCTGTGATATCATTCATAATTACTATATATTTAAACCTCAGTTTGGAATTCAAGTGTCAAAGGAAAAATAGTAGTGGGAAAGTCTTCATTATCAGTTATGAGCTGCCAGGAAACTTACAGTGTTAAAGCATCCCTTGAAATAGACATTAGAGACTTGAAAAAGGGATAATGATAAAATTGATCAAAACCTATATTTCAAAGCAGCCTGTTCCACTGTCTAGGAAAAAAAGAAAGAAAGAAAAGAGACTTTAGATAGAAGTGGTTTAGGGTTATTTCAAACATGAACACTTAAAATCAGGCAGACAGTTCTATCTTTTATTAGAAAACCTAGGTAGATATATCAATGCATAAACATATGGGTAGATGGATATACCCAATCAGGAATAAACTCCAGAAATAACCAGCTCACCGTGAGCCTCTTCTCTCTGGGGAGAAAAAAAATGATCCAGAGCCTCATTGGCAGCAAAGGTTAATCGGTTAATCGGGATTCTGGGGGGCGGGGGTGCATCTCCTGTGCAGCAGCAGACAAGACCCACATCTCAGTAGGAAGGGCTCTGAAGCTTCAATGAGATTCTGGAGAACAAACCCTCCAGGCACCAGACTGGGGCTAGGAGGAAGGATCAGAGCTGGCTGGGGTGAGTGGGCCTGAATCCTGAGAGGTCTGCATCTCTTCAGAAGCAGCACCCATTTCCCTCCCCTCCCCCGGAACTCCTTCTGCCCAAACCACATAGCACTTAGCAGCAGCATCCTCTATCGTTACTCCCATGGCTCTTCACACTTGGGAACTCGATAGATCATCAGTTTCCACAGCAGGAAATCCACACACTGAAATTCCACCTTCCCTCCATGCATATGGTCTACGTCCACACTCAAATTCTGAGTAATGTGCTTAAATGATTCATCTGCCTTCCAACAGCACACGTTTGCTCCAGGAATATTTTATCATTCCCAGCTTCCATCCATTCTCCTTGTCTGGAAAGGGAAACCAATGTTAATATAGTTATCTGTAAGGATTTTGTTGTTATATGATTTTATTTGTTTGATTATTCTGATGTATCAGACCAATTAGCAATGTTGAAACAGGTTTGTTTTCCCATGAACACTATGAGAAATCGGGGACCAAACTTATTTGATCTAGAAAAAGGAATTGGAAATACAATTATTATTTTGGAGACTATAAAGATAAAAATGCAACATTTGAACCATGGCAGAATTTAATCATAGCTCAGTAACAAGTACTCATAGTAACAATGAGTTATAATAATTAAGACCAGATTATTAATTGGAGAAAGAAATGGAGGCATAGGAGAGGAATTTACAAGACGCACATTAGGGAGAGAGACCCAGAGTTATGTCTAGACTTTATTTTTGGACCATCTGTGCATCCTTGTGTTTATCTGTGAAACCTAAGAGAAATAGATTCCAGTGGTGCTTAAGTTGTTCCCAGGGTCTTGAGTTGGACTATTATTGCTGTGTCCTCAGGTAGGGGAGTGTTACAGTAGTTTCCCATTCTTTTTCTTTTTGTCACCTTATTTTCTTGGACTTTTTCTGAAGGTAAACCCAACACACTGCATAGTTACACAGCAAATGTCTGATGATCTGCAAAGCCAGTCTCCAAAGTAAATAAAACGCCACCCGAATCTACTTTGTCAGCAGCTTGTCAAAAAGCATCTTTTTGTTTGGGCTCATTTTTCCTTTACACTGTTTTTTTTTAAGGGAAATTGTATATTTGAAAGACTTTCTGAACTCTTGGCCTGCAAATGATTCTCTCCATCACATCCCTGCTGGATATGCATTCCCCTTGTTTTCCAATAGGGCAGCGAGGACTCTGAGTTTCCAGCCTCAGTACAGATCTCTGAGGACTGGGTATGGCCAAAAAGTGGCCAGACCTTTGCTACCCAGAGCTCTGGCCATCAACGGCAGGGCCAGTGATGGGGCAGAATCTGCCGCCTTGCTGTTTCCCTAATCCTCCAGATAAACTGGTTACTTTGATCCTCAAAGCAGTAAATCTGACACTTCTCAGCGACATTCAATTCCCTTCCTCCCCATTTTGAATAAGGGATGTTTATAGCAGTTGGCTGCTCCCCCCCAATCACAAACTGACGATTGACAGTGGGACTAGCACCCCTGGCTCTCCTGCTACCAGTGGCCCAGTGTGGGGACCCCTGCACATTTAACAGGAGACCTGTTCGTGGTGAACACGGCACATCACCGCTGAGTGCATTTATTACAACATTAAATGGCTGAAACTGTGTATTCTGTGAACATCCTGGTTTTCTGTGTCTTCAGTTCATCTTAATCTGTTTTAGTGCCTTGGCTTCTCTCGAAAACCGCTTTTGAATGCAGAGTTATTCATTTCAGAGAAGAGCTGTAAGAGGAAGAAGAATAAAACAAAATTAGCAGTTGATCAAGAGTCCTTTAGGCTGCCACCCTTTCCATTAAGGATTTGATCTAATGTGAGTGCGATGCTTTTCCTGGTGCATTAGGAGAGAAGAACCCTGACAGACAGTAAAACCGAAGGAAATGCCAGCTTGGTCTGAGATACAGCAGTCCGCCACCCTCTCCATTGGCATTTTAATTCGGCAGAGGGTGTGTTGGCTCAGTCTAAGTTCTCAGGAAGGGCTTTCTCATTTAAGAGTGCCTTTTTCCTACCAAGTCATCCTGAGCTCCCCCTTCTGCATTCACCCCCACACCACGTATGTGTGTGTGTACGGATGTATGTACCTGGTAAAGGTTGCCTCTGCTTTCCGACTGGTGATAGAAGGTGTTTATCAGACACTGCTTTTCAGAAGAAATCTAAGGCTGCCTCTTGATGACAAATTGCAAGTCTTCATCAAGACTAAAATATGCAGTTACAGGACAAAAGAAAAAACTAAAAAGAAAACCTCTTAGAGTACCTTTGTAGAAATAGCTTCCTGCCAGAGAACTGAGTCAGTCAAATTTTGATTCTTTTGGCTTTAAAATATCCACTGCCTTAAATAGGACTAGAATTAAAAATTTTTTTTTTTTAATTTCATTTCAAGTGGACCAATTCATTCATTCTTAACTGAAGTCACCATATTCATTCTGTAACATTAGATTAAAAAGGGAGGGGAGCATTACATCTCCCAATGGACCTTTTTGTTCCACAGCCAAGGGAATGAAGCTGAGACTTTCCCTGTGTGCGTGCGCATGCGCGCGCGCTGCTAATTCTGGCTCCAACAAGGCCCATGGGGGCTTCTCAGAACTGGCCTTGACCCAGCTTCTGTGTCAAATGTGGTGTTTAGGAACCGGGGAGGTAGATCAGGGGAAAAAGAATGCTTTTCTTCTTCTAAAGTCTTAACTCACACCATTTCCTTCGAGCCTTGGCTGATCAGTCACCGACCTGAAGCACAGGACCTGAGTCTGGTGTGACCCCCGCCGACAGCAGTATCGTTCACAGTGGCCGCCTCTGCGCCCTTTTTTGTTTGTTTGTACCCCTCGCAGCATCCACAAAGACTCAAAATTTCTTTCTACACCTTGATGAGAATCTGAAAGTTAGGGAATAAAAAATAAAGGCATATTTTTACTACTATCATTTTTATCAAAAGGGAAAAATCTTACTTTTTGAGTTCCTGAAGTTGCCACCCGATAGGGAGAGAGAAGGTTCTGACTCGCTCTATTTTTTTTCCTGAGACATTGTGTTAAAACTTCCCTTTCAAAAATCATTTATCTTATGTTTAGTCCCTAACTAAGAGTCTTTTCACATCAGAGTTCCACTTTGAAGCTTTCTAGCAAAGTAGCAGCTGGGTCATCTATGATAGCAGCAATAATTTATTTGCGTTGTTGTATTGGAGAAGAAAGTTGCATCCTTATTTAAATAGCAGTTTTAAAGCCTAATTAACTAAATTGATAGCTTTATGTACGTACACTGCCATAACAGAAGAAAGGAATGTGCAAGGTGGGGGCGTGGCCCGTGGGGGCAGCCTGCCCTTGTCCAATAATGCTGCTTCTTAGGCACACCCGTACGCTCCCTGTGTACTCTGCGGCCTGTCTGGGGCTTGGAGCTTTTAACAGGGGGCAATCTGTAGGGAAACAAAGTTTTTAAATGTTTAGAAGCTAATTTAGCCTCAGCCTTAGGGGGATGAGACATTATTCAGAGATTTATTATTTTGATGCCTTTATCTGTAAGATACACTCGTGCCCTTTAAAATTCAGATTCTGGAAAATAAAAAAGTCTCACCCAGTCCGCCCAGAGAGCAATGGGGAGGAGCACATAATGTGCCAACGGGTTTTCATGAACGTGTCAATACCTGTGTATCTGGTATGTCTCATAAAGCTCTAAACACAACTTGTTTGTTTATGAAATAGTTGTGTACAAACACATTTAACCTCTACTTACCCATATATATTCAAGTATTACATGACTGAATATACTGTGTGTATAACAGTTATACTAAAGCGTTATTTTCATTTCTATAAAACTTACTTTATATATTAATACTCGCTTGTAAGTTTATATAAAATATTTATTTATTAGGGTGAACCTACTGAAATTTCTTCTATTCAGGTGCATTTGATCAATAAAAATGGCCATTCTCTGTGATTCCGTGTGCTACATATAAAGTAAATATAATTGTATTTGATATAGATTCATTAAAAATAAAATCCGGGGTAGTTTTTCGAGTGATTGTTTTACTTTGATCAGGAACCTGAGGAAAGCTGTGGATGCCTCCTCGGGAAAATTCAGAGTGGTGAGAAATTTGTCATGCAAGTGGAGGGTGCGCCACGGCTTTCTGATGAGCACCACACAACTTATCTACGGTCCCTTAGCAACCTTCTCTCAGGCAGGAGCTAATACAGGCAGGTAGGCAGCAGAGGACTCAGGGGCCTTGGCCTAAGGGAGGGTTGATGGGTGGACCGACTACAGGCCTAGCCCCCACGGTGTTTTCTAAATGACCACGTTGGGGAGAAAAACCACAGTGCAAGGACATTCGAGTTCATTCTCTGGATAGTTAATGGCACACACTTTAGTCTCTTTGACTTCCTCTCTGAGGCGCGGGTTTTCTGCGGGCGAGAGAGGCCGCGAGCAATTGCTCTCTCGGCCCCTAAACTGTAGACCTTGGACTGAATTTCATCTCTGTCCTAATCCCCCAATTTTTCCCAGTGTGTTATTTGGTCGCTGAGACCATTTCCTGGGCAATCAGAGTAAACAGTGGCCACGAACCTAAATAAGGGACTTAGGAAAAGCCTCGGAGAGAGTGATGAGTTCCCAAGATAAAAATCTTTGTTTTGAGGGTGAGTTTACCCTGCAAGAGTAAATAACCTGACGGGCTCCTTCGGCCTGGGAAGCTTCCACCAGCCGGCCTGGGAAGCTTCCACCAGCCGCCCTGTCTCTGACCACCTCTTTGAAATGCGTGATGACAACACATTTCTGTTGCTGAGGTTAATGACTAACGGATTAACAACAGAGAGCACATTTGCAGGCAAATGAGCTGTAATAATTGTTTCGGGAACTCCTTTGAAGGGAATGTTTTAAATAGGCTTATGAGAGCTTTTGGCTGAGTCTGGACAAACCTCCCCTCATTTCTTTCTAACCTTCTGCGCTCTTTCTCAGGGTGGCAGAAGAGAACTCCACTATGGTTATCCCAAATAACCTAAAAAAGCGGTGCTGGCTCATTCAGTAGGTAGAATCTACACTTTAAGTTGGATCCATAGTCTAGGTTTGCTAATTTAGAAATCAAGAGTTTGAACTTAAAATCCAGGACACCTCAACATGCCTGTTTTCTTGTGCTTTATTAGAAAAGGAGTTTGGTATTCTTTTAAAAACAGTGAAAGTGGCAGTACTGTATTATTGTTATCTGCAGGTATCAAATGTAGGGACTTATTTTAAAAGAAGGAGTATTTTTCAACTTTCTTTAAAACAAGATATTAATGCCATTTTGAGCGGTAATACTGAGGGGCCTGAAACCTCATCAAGACTGGATCCATCTTCCTTCTCTTCCTCCTGCTAAGAATTGCTGCTTTGGTTATGTGCAATTGCCAACTTGACAGTGGCCTTCAGAATTTAGAATATGTCAACATCACCTGTAGGACTCTAAAAGGAAAAAAGGATTTCCAGGCTTCACCCCCAGAGTTTCTGCTTCAACTAGGTCTGGAGTAGGGCCCAACAATTTGCCTTTTATAGCAAGTATAAGTGGTGCAGAAGAGGCAAGTTCTGGGACCTTGTTTTGAGAACATTGGTCTAGATGAATAGTCAAAATTGGATGTCTGGCCATGGTCAAGTGGCTCAGTTGGTTGGAGCATCATCCCGCACACCAAAAGGGTTCAATCCCAGGTCAGAGCACTTACCTAGGTGGTAGATTGGGCCGGGTGCATACAGGAGGCAACTAACTGATCAATGTTGCTCTCACTCTCCCTTCCTCTGTCTGTAAAATCAATAACTGTGTCCTCAGGTGAAGATTTAAAAAAAATTAGATGCCTGCCCAGGTGGAGAGATGGCCATAGCTGGTCCCCTCACATCCGTTCACTCCCCGATTGACACAAACAGAATCCACTGCTCAGGGGGAAAACAACCTGCATATCACTTGCCATTCTTGTTAGGCTCTGTGGTTTTTCTTTCATTCTTGCTTTCAGTCATTTACTTGGTCAACATGCACTTATTGACGACTTCCTGGGCCTAGGCTTTAAGCTAAGGTTGGAGTTCCAGTGATTGCAGTGTGATTAAGGACCTTACTCCAGGCCCTGCCATTCTGGGAACGAGGGCAATACATTAAGGGGCCTCAGACAAATGGAATCGTTACTATGAGGACCGGGACCTGGTGATCACACTTCATTCATCCACACACTATTTCCATAGTGTTTTCCTTTTATTCCTTCCCTTTAAAAATGCATTAGGTTTATTTTAAAGGTGATCGTGTATCATCATCACAGAAGTTAAAAGCAGTGTATTTTGTCACAAGTAGAAGGTAACTGAAAATAAATCATTTACAATAGAACAAACCTATTAAATTCTAGCTAGACCCTGTGACCTGCAGTAGGGGCTGTGCCTGAGGTCTCTTGGTGAGTAAAAAGGAAAAGAGCAAATGCCAGAGAGATATTAATGGCACTGTAGCAATGCATGAAGATGTTCCCTTTGCCGTTATTGGAATTATTCAAAGGAAACTGGAAAGGGGAGACTTCATCATCATGTAATTCATCATTATTTGTTGCTATGGCCAGTGCGCTATCTATGATCATGTGAGGACCACCAGTATGACATGTCTTCCTTTTTTAGAAATAAATGAATAAATAAATAAATATCATCTAGAAAGATCAGGAAAGTGCAAGAAAGATGAGATTGACCAACAGGAGTGATCATCTCTAGCCGCCAACAGAGCCCGAGACAGCCAGGTGGGGAGGCTGTATGAAAACGGGGTGGTCTGGACGGCATGATGGACTTGCAGTAGGGACCGCGCCTTCTTTATTGGGTTACTTCATGTCACCTGCATCGCCCCGCTTTGGAAGGGCAAACTTGAATCTCTCCCCAGTTTTATTGAGATACAATTGATATACAACAGAACAGCATTGCAATAGTTAAGGGGCCCTACACGAAGCGATATATGTACATATTGCAAAATGATCCCCACCCCCGTTTAGTTAACATTCATCATCTCACATAGTTACAGTTCTTTTTCTTGGGTTGAGAACCATGCTGTGCATTATGTCCCCAGAACTTATTTATCTTACTATGGGAAGTTTGTACCTTTTGACCACCTTCACCCATTTTGCCCATCCCCCAAATTCCAACTCCAGCCACCACCAATATGTTCTCTTTTTCTGAGTTATTTATTTTTGGTTCCACATATAAGTAAAATCATACAGTGTCCTTTTATGTCTGTTTCTATCTCACCTGGTATAGCACTCTCAAAGTCTGTGTATCCACTTTGTAGCAAATGATAGGATTATCTTCTTTCTCATGCCTGAGTAATATTCCACTATATATCACATCTTCTTTAGCCATTGGCCCACTGAAGAACACTTAGATCGCTTCCAAGTCTTTGTTACTATAAATTAATATTGTTGTAAATTTAACTCTAAAGTTTTTAATGCAAAACAACAGCCATGATCTCATAAGCAACGGTAACAAGTATTTCGAAAGGTGATTTCATTGCCTTGAATGTCTGTCCGATGACTACATGAAAGTGCAGTTATAACAGCAATATTAAAGGCATTTTATTAGAATGACTTTTATGTGATTCCAGCTTTGGATGTGGGAACTGGAAATCATTATATCATGTCAAAAAATACCATGGAGTGCCCTAGCTGGTGTAGCTCAGTGGATTGAGCGTGGGCTGGGAACCAGAGGGTCCCGGTTCGATTCCCTGTCAGGGCACATGCCTGGGTTGTGGGCCTGGTCCCCAGTGAGGGCCATGTGAGAGGCAACCATACATTGCTGTTTCTCTCCCTCTCTGTCTCCCTTCCTTCCCCTCTCTCTAAAATAAATAAATAAAATCTTTAAAAAAAAATACAGTTAGTTATTTAAAAAAAAAAAATACCATGGATTGCAGCTATCAGTCAGACCATCCAGAAAAGTAAAGAGATCAACTTTTTTTCTTTTGGTCACCAAGTTTGTGAGCCCCTGTGGACTATCCTTTATCATCTCGATGAAAATCGTGAGTCTACATAGCAAAAGCAGTTTGACATCAATATGAAAAGGGTAATTGCTGACACATAATACTATTCAATATATTTCTTCATCTCTAACCACTGCCTATAACTGAAATCCATATTTATTGGACTGCAATAGAACCAACAATTCCAAGAAGGAGAAAAAGAAAAGAAGAAATACAACTTCTTTTATACTAATTTTTTTTCTATTTTTGACAGACATTATCTTAACGTATTATTAAACTCCTTTAACAAATAATAAAGCTTGGTCCCAGAGAGTAACTTCATTTAGATAGGTCACCTTTTTAATTGATGGCATAGGTACTATTAGAAACCAATTCTGATTTTCAGCCCCTGCTCAGTGATGACTAGTTACTATAAAACTAGTATTAGTGATAAAGGTAACAATAATAATGGATAACATTTATTGAGCATTCCTTATGAGCCAACTCTTTTACATGAATTATTTTAAATAATCCTCACATCAATCAAATAATCAAAAATTATTATTAGTCTCCTAATTTTGCAGAGGTGAAATGAATCTCAGACAATTTAAATAGTTTCCCCGAGGTGATATGGCTAATGAATGGCAGAGCTGGGGCAATACTCAGGCTCATTTAACTTTGTGAACTTCAGGGTTCTTGTTTGTCTATCCTCAAACCAACTGAAATGTACCGTATTTGAAAAGAATTTCTAATTCCCGGAGACCAGCATTGTTAGAGAGCAAATATCAGCTGTTAATAGTCATCTGCATCTCTGAGAACCAAAGCTCTCAAGTTCTCTCAGAAACACCTGGGACGTGATCAGCCGTGCCCACCTCCCAGGCCACACATCCACAGAGGCGTCGCCTCCTCTCCTGAAATGAGTTTCTGGTAGCAGTTCATGCTCTTGTGGCTTCGTCCCATCATTTGGAGGCGATGTGTGCGTGTAGGACTGTTCACTTCCTCATCCCAAAGCAAACAATTTCAGATATTCCGAGCCTGCCTGGGAGAAACATGGTCTTCGATCCCCACATTCCTTTCTGTGAAGTCAGTCTGAGACTGTAGGTTTCGAACTTCTGTCTACCACACTGTGCCCAAAACACTGGCAAGGCCTGCAGAAGTTGACGTCTGGGTTCCAACATCGTCTACTTCCAACCCACAGCAATTGTATTGCTTTCTCTTTGTAATGCAACTTTTAAGTAACCCAGTGCTAAATGAGAATATTATCTTTGTACCAAAAAAAAAAAAGTTAAAAATAAAGGTTAGGTTGAAACCCTTATAATCTCTTCCAAAGGTAATCAGTATTTCTATGCCTGCGTGTGTGGATATGACTGTGTGTGTTTTATTTTACTTGGACTATTTTCTACTTCTTTACATGAATCCATGTGTCCATAGAAAATATATAGTATTTTCTGTTATTTTCATATCGACCATTTCATTGAATATATAATATAGTATAATATAATATAATATCTGTAAAATTTGTGTACTTTTCCTATTTAAGTGATTTAAGGAATTCTTTATATATGTAGTTTTTACTTCATGCTTTTAACTGCTGCCTGACCTTCTGTAATTTGGATGTGCCATAATCTAGCATAGTACCAGGTGGATGTTTTGGCTGACCAGAATCTTTTCTATTATGAAGAGGCTGCAGTGAGTATTCTCGGTCAATACGTCCTTTTTAACCACAACCTTGCCCACACATGCAGTTTTATCGAGAAATACTGTAAAGGAGTGGAATTCTGGATTGTAGGGCAGGCAGGTTTCACATTTTAATAGCTAGTATCTGGTTGTTTCTTTAATTGGTTTTCCCATCTGTACTCCTGCTTTCCACGTGGAAGAAGGGCTATCACCACCACCCGCAGCAGGACGTTATATTTTTAAACATCTTCCTCATTCCTGTGACTATTCCGGAAGCATGTGAGGAGGGTGAAGTAACATATTAGTGTTATCTAATGGACATAAGATTTAACGCACCAGTGTTACCCTAGTTGCCTATATATTAGGGCAGTGACTCAGAAAGGGTGAGGCTTGGCCAGCCTGAAATGTAACCCTTTAAACTTAATCATTTAGCATATTCTAGGTCTTCACCCCACTTGCCACTTCTAAGCCTGTCCGATTAATCTCTGCTCTCTCTAACACTAGCACCCATGGTTAAAAAAAAAAAAATCCTTCAGGTGGAAGAGGACCTGACAGCGTGGTGCAGTTGAAATACTAGAGACAGCATTTTCTATTGCCAAGGGAGATTTACTGTGCCTCTGCCTAAGAGGCAACTTTTTTCTTTTCCTAGAAATACAGTAAAAATGAGTTGTACCCCCCCTCCCCACACGCACACCCTCCTCTGTCCTCAACCCCTAGCTTCTCCTAAGGAATTAATGACCAGCTGAGGTTAATGAGTCCCCACTCGGCTTTGGGCCATCAACTCTCCCAGCTGGCCATTAATCCCCTGGAAATACCTCACGCCTTGGTAGTTACTCCTTAATTATGGAAGGCATTAAGGATTAGGCGACAATCCTAAGTGAAATGAAAAGGCCATTTTTCACTGATGCTCAGCGTGGGACACTCTGAGTCCCGGTGGCACCAGGACACACAGCCACACTGCGATTAAACCAACTGCTTCCAAGGAGGAATCATCCATCTCTATTTTCTCCTTTGATCATCCAAATTCAAGGAGGCTGTTCAAGGCTACCCGAGGTGTGAGAGCAAGCAAATAACTTGTGTCCAGTGAATTCTTGATTAAACTATCTGAGGACCAATACTTGGGACTCGTTCAAGCCAGATACAACTAGATCTTCCTGTCTGGGGAAGTAAGTGGTTGTGTATATGGTTTCATTTTTTAAAGGAAGTTTAATATTTCTCCCATCCATCCATTTATCCCTACTTATCAATATCTAAAGTTAATCTTTAAATTATTCCTTTGGATCATGAGGTTTCCATACCTTCCAAATGCCAAGTTGAATGAGTATCAGAATAAAATTGTGACATTTGTGTAAATGCTATTTGTTCCTTAGGTATAACTGGAGAATGAATAGGAAATCTGTAATGATTTACTGTAGGATTTCCAAGGGCTTAGATTTCTGACCCAGCTTCCGGAATGATAAAAATACTATGAATGATGTGGGAAAAGAATGAAGTAAAAGGGATGAAGCCGAGGGAATACATTCTACTTAGAGAGAATTATTGAATGTTTAGTTCCAGAAATGAATGATTTAAAAGAGATTTCCGTTGCTCTTATTTTTTTTAAGTGATGCCAAATAAAATATCTCAAAATCACAATAAATTTCCACTCTGACTTCTGGAGTGTCTTTATACACTGTCTCTATAACACTTTGGCATAAATCTTTATGAGTTTCTTGCATTTTGTACGTGGAGCTTTGCTTCTTTAGTAATGAAAATAACGTTTAATAAGACTTAACAAGAAGTCCTACTTTACTATAGATTACCACTGTCTGTGATGAGGGTAAAACTACTAAAGTGTGTAAGTGTAGAATTTCCATGTGGGCTAGTTAAGAAGGGAATCTTAATAATTTATTCCTGGGGTTCACGGTATAACGTGATTTTTGGTTAAGGCAAGTCTGAATATCTGTACACCTCCCTTGTCTCCTCCTATCCACAGGTGCTTTATCCCTTGGGAAGGATGTTCCCCCTTGTCCTGCTCACTGAGAAATCCTGTCCTCTCTGTCAAGGACTAGAGTCCATTCTTCAGTCAGTCCAGGGCGACACATCTATTGAAAGCATTCATGGATAATCAGGCTCCTTGGGGAAATTTAATGTGGTTAAATAGTAATAAAGGAACTTTCCACTAGAACATAAACAATACCATAATGAAGAATATTAAATCATATGTTTTGCCGCTGAGCCCATTATAGAGCCAATTTAAAATTATAATACATTTGCAATTGGCACTTGCTAGAGATTGGAAAATTTATTCATGTGAAAAATAGAGAATATAGATTAAATGTCTTTGGGCTTTCCTGTTAGAACTGAAAAATAATCACTCTTGTATAAAGATATCTATCTATCTAATCTATCTATATATGTATATCCAAATATATAACATATATTCTCCATCCATTCAGTTCATTTTATTGACTCAGAAGATATATTTTCATTGAGGAGTTTTAAACACTTAACATTAACAGCAAACAGCAGAACAAAAAGTGATCTGATTTTAAATGCCTTTCTTCTCCCAGAAACTGGCCAGCATTTTGCTCCAACGCATGATGTATGATGTATGAAGGGGACTGGACACCGAGACAAGCAGTGTGAGCCAGAAAGAGTGACTCAGAGCTGGCTGGTGTGAAAGCCCAAATGTGCCCAGAATGTCTCCTCGGCAGCAAACAGGAGACAATCTGGTCACCTTTAAATGACTGGCAACTACACCCTGCAACCAGTTGCTAGCATTACTCGAGCCAGTTTTTATATACTTTTCTTTATTTCCCGAAAGGTCTCCTGATTTTTTTTCTAAGATGACCAACAGTACTGCAGGACATCATGTCCCCTTTGTGACTTACAGTTTCTTTTGCCTTCTAGGAAGGCATTTCCAAAAGTTATTAGCTTGTTTCAACACCACTTAGTGATGACATACTCATAGCTCCAGAAACATGAGAGGATGTGGCATTTTTCAATAATATTTTTTACCCAGAAGTTCCACCCTAAGAATTTGTCCTGATATGTGCTGTGAAGCACATAGTACCTGATATGTGCTGTGAAGCACATAGTACACACACATATACATGTATAAATAGTAATTATACTTAATGTGAAAGATGAGCAATTTTTAGACTTTTGTTCCTTGTTTTGCATTGTTTTTACAATGAGTATGTGTTACTTATGTGATTCTGCATGAGAGTGTCCACAGTTACTTTTGTCTCTTTAAGTAAATATGCCCAATAATAGATTTTCCAATGATCTAGAAGTTTTTTTTTGTTGTTGTTTTACACAATATATAGTTTAGGGTTCTCCAGAGAAACACAACCAATATAATATAATGGGACATATAATAAAGAATTGGCTCACTCAGTTATGGAGGCTGATGAGACCCAAGCCGGATGAGTCAGCAAGCCGGAGTCTCAGGCGAGCCCACGCTTTGCTTCAGTCCAAGTCTGAAGGCTCGAGAACCCGGAGCACTGCTGCTGCTGGAAGTCCCCGGTGAAAGGCTGCGTGGCCGGAGACCCCCTCAGTGATGATATTCCAGTCTGAGCGCAAAGGCAGGAAAAACTGATCTCCCAGCTGGAAGGCAGCCAGGGAGGAAGAACTCCCTCTTTTTTTTGTTCTATTTGGATCTTCATCTGATTGAATGAGGGTGAGGGAGGGCCATGTGCTTTATTCAGTCTGTTGATTCAAATGTGAAACTCAGCCAAAAGCAGCCTCACAGAAACGCCCAAAAGAATGTTTGACCAACTATCTGGGCACCTTGTGGCTCAGTCAAGTTAATACATAAATTAACCACCAGACACAGAATTTCTTACATCGTATCTGTTTTCCATGCCTTGGACCTGTGAAACATTGTAGATTACAGAATGAGTCTCATCCAAAAATGGAAAGTGAAGAAAGAAGTCCCAATGCCAGGCAGTCTGGATGTACTGATGCTCACTCTGCGCAGAGCAAGGTTTTGAATGGTTTGCTTCTGACAAAGCTGAAGAATTGAGGAATTCTGGGAAAAAATTCCGATAACGTTTTTCTATTGAAGTCCCATTTCCTTTGGAACGGGGTGATTCTCCATGACTATGACTAACTTTAAATTAATCCTAGGCAGTGGTATGTTTTGGTGTCATCTTTATGGTTTCTGAGTAGAAAAAGAGTGTGAACATAGAAAGCATAGTATAAAATGAGAAAGTTTATTTTTATTTATTTGTTTTGGTGGAATGAGTGCTGATATATAGATATAGACATAGATATAGATATAGATATATAGACATCCGGGTTTGGTTTTGATTTTGGTCTTTCAGCCATCAAACTTTTATGTCAAATTTTAGTGACCTTTTTTTCTTATAGATAATTGTATTAGTTTTCTATTGATTCTTAAACAAATCACTGCAAAATTAATGGCTTAAGTGACCAAGGGTATACAACCTTTTGGCATCTCTGGGTCACACTGGAATAAGAGTTCTCTTGGGCCACACATTAAATACATTGTGACACATAATCACAAAAAGCTCTCAATGTTTTAAGTACATGGATGATTTTATGTTGGTCCGCATGCGGCCCGCGGGGCTGTGGGTTGGTCACCCCACAGTGCAGATTTATCATCTTCCAGTTCTGGAGGTCAGAAGTCCAGAAGAGCTCTCAGTGACTCAGAACCTTGGCATTGGTGGAGCTGCTTTGCTTTCTGGAGGCTCTAGAAGGAGAACTTGTCTCTTCGCCCTTTCTGGCTTCCAGAGGCCAGCCATGTTCCTTGGCTCCTGGCCCTGTTTTCCCATCTTCAGAGACAGCAGCATTCCATTTCTCTGGACCTTCCTTTCCTCATCATCCTGTGCACATCATCCTGTGACTGACTCCCTCTGCCTCCTCCTTCCACTTTTAAGGGCCCTTCGGATGACCCTGGGCCCATGGAGATAATTCAGGGTAATCTCCTCGTGCGAAGGTCAGGGATTAGCATTCCTTAATTCTGTCTGCAATCTTAATTTCTTTGGCCATGTATCGTAACGCATCGAGGTGCCTGGATTAGGACCTGAGAATTTTTGGAGGACCATTATTCTACCTACCCAATAATTACATCTCTTCCACTGAACACAGTTTCATAGGGACTTTAATCAAGATGTCCTGCTCTCCCTAATCCAAGAGCTGTCATGTAATGCAGATAAATCCAATTGTGCTTTATTTTACAAAATTTTACCTGGGAAAAAGGATCCAAAGGCTGAGAACATTGGAGCTTGTTCAGTTCAGTAGCAGAACCTGATAGAAGCTGTCACGGATCCCCTGTTACAAAGCTTCTCGGAAGTTCCTGCCCCTCCCCCATTGCTCATTAGTTTCCTTGCCTTCTTCGTTATTCTTCCTTTATTTCTGTGAGCTCTCATATCTTTCCAGTGTATTCTGTTTTTTCTTCACTTTAGCTACAGTGACTTTTCTTGGCTTTCAACAAAATAATCCTAATGATACAAGAAAGAGCAGGCACAAGGGCGACTGAGGGGATTAGAGCCACTCTCCAAGTGAGTAAATATGATTTATTTCACATCAGTGTGCTTAAATACCATCAGTACCCTGGGTAGTGAATAAATGTCCTCACTTTTCTAACAGCGCACAGGTAGAATTACAAAACTGCATTGCTGTTCCATGGGACTAATCATAGAGATGAATTAGGGGACAATGTGGTTATTTAATGTATTATTTCTATTTGTTTAAATGAACTCATTGCCCCAAGGCCTATGGGCATGGGTACAAAAATTAATAAACACACCACTAACTTCTCACAGCCGTCTCTGGAAACCTCCCTGGTTTTTGAGTTTCTCCGTTGAGTATAAATAAGTGAACAACTATGCAAATCTAGGGTGCCTGGAGGGCTTGAGATCCATGCAAAGCAGATTTTATTAAAAAATAAAGCTGAAAGTTGCCCATTTGTCCTTTTACACGTGGTTTTTACTGAAGCGAATTGTTATGAAATTTCTTTAAACGCTGCACAAAGGATTCAAACAAGATATATGGCTAAAAGGGTAATTTCGCAATGAGTTGAGAAGAAAGAAGAGGATCTAAAAAGGAAGAAGGAACAATAGAATGAAAAGTCTCAGAAAATCAGGGGGTCCTCCAACTTGGAATCTTTAGTGGTTGTGTGTTTATACATATATGACTGCAGACTGATGTTGGAATCATAACCAAATAGCTCACCTGGGGGAAAGACTAGCATTTGAGACTATTAGTTCTTCAGCAATGGGAGCTGAGAATCTTCATACATAAGAGTAAATTTTTTTTTAAAAAAAGTAGAAGAGACATAAAGAAGGATTCCTCAGTTCTACTGAGCAAAATGTCAGGTGCTGATAGGAAGGGAGAGAAATCAGATGACAGACAAATGAGGAAAAAAAGAAAACCACAGAGATGCCATTGCTTTGTTTTGCATTTTTACTTCTGTCTTTATGAAAAAGTTTATCTTGAGACAGAAAATCAGAAGGAATACTGCTAAAAATGTCAAGATGAGAGAAAAAGGAAGAAACTGAAGGATGAAAAGACAGAAAAATAATTGAAGATACTTCATAAGCCATGGCGTATTTAATGTCAGCAGGGTCTGATGACATGAATTCTACAAGCAGAATGCCTTACTATTAATTGCTAGAATTTTAAAAGAAAAAGACAAAGATTTCAAAAGAAAATAGTGCATTTAGACCTTGCCTTAAAAAGCAGATGTTTAGCATGGCAATTACCCACAGATTGGTCAACTTAGCAGTAACAATCTAGAAGATGCTAGAAGAAATTATGTTATGTTATCATATCCCACAGGGGAACAGTTCTGAGTAGTAAATAAGGTTTTGTGGAGAGTGAACCATGCCAGACTCATCTAATTTCCCCCTGTTTTAGAGTGGCAGGTCATGAGATAGAGGGGAGGCAATAGATGTCATCTACCTCGGTCTCTCTGAGGCAGCTGATTCTGTCCTACAGAACATCCTTTTCACAAAATTAGGAGATTGTCCTATGCTATACTGCTATTAGGGAAGAGCTTAAATGCTAAAAGAATGCCCCAGAAGGATGGTTGTCTATCTCAAGATAGAGGCATGTTTCAAGAGACGCCAAAACATTGTAGAACACAGTATGTTATGAGGAGCAACCCATGGCTTAGCAATGGAGACACCAGATATTTCTTGCCCACCTCTATATTAATCATTGTATCTGAGTAATTTGTGTCCCATCTCTGGAGCTCAGTTTCACAATCTGCAAAATAGGTGGGTTTAGAGTACACATCTCTAAGTTGCCTCTGGCTGCAGACTTATACGATCCTTTGGCTAATATTCCCTTAGGGACTTCTTCATGACCTGAGTCATCAAGTTGAAGGTTCTCATAGATATTGTTGCTGTTTCAGTTATTGACAACTTGCATTTAACGTACAAAAGTCACACAGGAGAAGTTGCCCCTTTTTCTCTATTTGCAAGTACCTCTCATATTTACACAGCCATTCATTTTCATAGTATTTCTATTGAGTGTTTTAGAATGTCTAAGATGTGCACAGTGAAAAGAAATGGAGGGTGAATTTGTCAAAAGCAACAGCCCTTACCTCTGATGCTCTATGCATAATATCTGTGCCAAAATTATCTGCAAAGCAGTAATTATCAAGGAATGTTAAATGGAATATTTGCTGATAGATTGAAAACAAGGACTAACATAAAAGCCTAAGTTTAAAAATTTATATTTAGAGTCCTGCAAATTATGTTTGCTACTTAAATTATATCAAAATGGCTGACTCTGTTGCAACAAATGAAAACTTAAATGCAAACAAACCTAGACCCTACTTTCATTGACTTAAAAGCTACTTGCTTATTAAAAGCCTATGAGATTTTCTTTTTCATTAAATAGTTTATTCAGAAAGCTAACCAACCTTGGTCAACTCCAAACTTCTTAATCCCCAAGAGCTGATTGATTTCTCACAACTTTCTCTAGTTTAGAAAGAAAGCATACCTGTAAACTTCTTGTAAAAAGCACCCAGATGGAATAACATCCTAAGGTGGTAATGTGCTTATTGTTCATTACTTCACTTTTTAAGTTGGCATTCAGATTAATTAAGCATTTGATAAAGCTCATGTTTATGCAAGTGTTTACAGATTAGAAAAGCTGTTGGCAGCATTTAAGTTGTTTGAATATATATATTCAATTTACTACTTCTAACAGAAAGAAGTTGAAGGGGACTTAAGAGTCATAGCGTTCCTGGTAGACAGTGAGCCTATCAGAGTGTTATCATTATTGCTAATATTTTACGCTTGCTGCAGTGCAAACATAAAATTAGGTGCGGTAAAGAGCCCTAATAATTCCAAAGGCAGGGGTGTGTGCTATATGTGCAGGGCGTTTAGATCATTATACACAGGTATCTTTTCATGGGCTTTCTTCTCACCTCTAAATGAAATGTGTTTTCCTCTCCCTAAGTTCCCCACACTAGTGTTCTAATGAGAATGGAATGCTTCTCTGGTCCTGGCATGGGGTTTGTCCAAGCATGCAGAAATTCTGGAAACAGCTCAGATCCTGTTATGTCAAGTATCATTCCAAGCCTCGGTCAATGGCCAGTTTATCTTCTGTACTATGTGATTAAAATGAATCATTTAGAACAAGATACCATCGAGCTATCTTTCTGAAAACCACGCAAAGAGTTTGCAAGGATCTAGATTCCTGCTGGTCTCTCTGTGCACACACTGGCTGCAGATGTATGATGAATGCTAGCTTAACTGTTTTGGGAAATTATTTGGTTTCGAGCTGAACAAAACTCATTTCTTCAAATATGATTTAAGCGTCTACTTTGTGCCAGGTTCCAGTCTAAATATTGGGGGTCCAAAGGTGAACAAGAAAAAGGCTCTTCTCATCCTCATTTCTAAATCGGGCTGTTCCGGCAGCCTTCTGTCTAATTTCCCTGACCCTGATCCTATTGGTCTCTTCCAATTTACCCTCCAGCAAGCCACTAAAAGCCAGTCATCTCAAAAATATATTGGAGCATGTTGGACCTTACACTTAAACCTTCCAAAGCCTGCCCTGTCCACCACAAGATAAAACCTGGACTTCTGAACATAGCACACAAGGTCCTTCATGATTGGGCTTCTTTTCAGTCCTTTTTATCACCCCTTCTCCTTCACTTTTTCAGTAACAATACTGAACTACTCCTAGTTCCTCCCCACACTGTTTGTTGCCTTTCTTACTCTGTCTGTGGAAAACATTGTGTCTTTATCTGCTAACTTCTGTTCTCTGTTAACACTCAGTTCAACCTCATCGACTTTTCTGATCTCCTTTCCCTCCGAGAATCTGGCTAGATCAGGGCCAACTGCATTAAGGCATTTGTCACATAGTCCGCTTATCTCCATAACTGCATTCGCCAGCTACAAAATTCATTCACCTTGAACAGACCCCATGAGCACCCAAGTTCAAAACCAATTCATCTCCTGTGGAGTTCAGAGCCAGTCACCAAATTGATGGACAGCTCAGCCCAGGTTTGGTTGAGAGGCTGTGCCTGTTCTTACTCTTTTAATCTACCTTCATATAAGCTTCAATCGCAGACATCACATACCCACACTCTGTTTCCCAGACAGAGAAGGGGTGCTCCGGCCTGGAGTTTTAAAAACGAACGTGGGCCCTGTCTCCTTGAGGTATGGGCAAATTTAACTCCCATCGCCTCACCACGTACACATTCTTTACCTCTCCCGTCTGTTCTGTGACCCAAAGTCCAGGAGGCATTGAGGGGTCATGCTCAGCACTTTGATTCTCTCTGTTCCGTTTTCTAGTCTTTGAAATGTTCATCTTTGGGGACACGGTTGTGCCTTTTTACTTTTTACATTTTATGTAATAATCTCATGTATTTGATGAAACAAGGAGGAGTTAAGGTATAAAATGATATGTTCACCTGTCTTCCTCACTTCTCTTGGAGGAAATCAATAGAAAGGAGAAATGGGCATGGGCCAGAGGGTGGGCCTGAAGGAACGGAATAAGTTAACAAATAATTAGACTATACCATATACAAAACACATTGTTAAAACACAAGAGGATGGGAATGATAATAAGATAGAGGCCTTGCTATCCACGGGTTGGAATAATATATGCTTAATCTCATTCCTTCCTGGAACAAATGTTTTATTAGTGCCTGGTACATGGCAGACATTGGTTAGACACTGGACTGTAGTGGCAACAAAACGGACAAGACACACAAACACAATAATTGTTGGAGAAGATGGACACACAAAACAAAATAACTCTAAAACTGTGGAAGTGTGGCTCTTTGTGGGGGCATCTAACCTGTCTGTCGTCGGCCTTGTGATGAAGCTGACACCAAATGATGAGTTGGAATTTGCCATTCCACAGATAAGGGCATTCTCAGAAAAGGTAAGAGCATGCAGGAGGCCATGGAGATGAAAGAGAGGATGGCACCTTGGAGGGACAAAACCATGTAAGTGCAGCTAGCGCAGAGGTGGTGAAGTTCAGGCCACCTGCACCTACTTCTGTGTGCAGTTCCCTCCACAAAACGATTGTCCCCTATTATGGAGACTGTATGGTTTCCTTCCATGCAAATGTGTCTTTGGCCATTCATATGTCCCCTAGGTATTCACAATGATTTCCATCTAGATACCTCCTACTTTTTGTTCACCTTTAGACTGTGTGATATTAAACAACCAAAGCTGCATTTTTAAGAGCTGACACAATTTCTGTTCCCAAGAGCTCATGTCCAGTATCTCCAAATTGTTTGGACTCCTATTGAATAAATTACAATATATGTGACTATCTTGGTCCTCCCAGCCTATCATGAACTGTGAAATGATGGGATGTCTCACTCCTAAATTACCTAACGCCGTTGAAATGCCAACTAATTCTTCCTGGTTGGCCAAACGTGAATACAGGATGACAGTTCCCTGTGGAAATTTTCTCCTCCGGGAGACGAAGCTGTTAGCAAAGCGAGCCAAGGACCTGTTTGTTAGACATTCGGCTGTTAACCAATTGAGACTTCCGGCAGATGTCTGGAGAGTTGAATTCCCCACCACCGCTCCGTCTTTTCTCTGCGCTGATTTTACACTCCATGTCTAGTAGCAGCACACCGTGCTTTTTCGCCCTGTGTCCCGGTGCACTCTGATAATGATAGCACTTCCAGGCTCTGGTTTGCCCTGACCCACAGGCGTCTGCCCTCAGGTCTGGGTATTTCCATATGAATGTATGTCATTGTAACATTCACACTGCTTTGCTTCCTGTCTAAGAAGTCTGTTTATTTAGGAAGGGCATACCCTTCCCTTACAGAGTCATAACAGCTGTCTATTGAGTTAACAATACAGAGAGCTAGCCCAGAAACACAAGTTATGGTTACCAAGTCAGCTCACTCTCTTTGGTTTCCCTCCCATGTGCTGTATCCAAGGATTCTTTCTCAACTGCTCTTTAATAAAAATGACCAGGACTTCAATGTTAGCTTCCTGCTCTCCTTGCTGAGAGGAATCAACAGCAAGGACCTCTCCTGAGAGCTTGTTAGAAATGCAACATCTCAGGCCTCATCCCAGATCTACTAAATCAAAATCTACTTATTAACAAGATTCCCAGGAGAGCCCCGTGCACATTCAATTTTCAGAGCACTCTTTATTTAGATATACCTGATATCCTTGGCGGAGTTGAACCGCCTTCTTCCTTCTACACGCCATGAAGCTTTGGAGAGCGGCGTCAGTGGCCTCTCTGCAACCTCGCAAAAGGTGCTTGATCTCTGCCCAAATTCATCATGAGCAAATAGGGAAGACAACGGATTCATTTAGCATTTACACGTGTGCTTGTATCTGCACCGTGTCTTCTCCAAATAGCCCGCATTCATGGACCATTTTCTGGACTTTAGCAAAGCTGGGATCTGCTCCAATCTCCAGATATCTGCCCTGTCGCACATTCAACTGCCTACTCTCCACACTGTTTAAATGGTATTCTTCAAATGACATACTATATTTAAAATTTAACATAACATTTATGCTATAATGTATCAGTTATTATGACTAGAAGGTAACCTTAAATATATTCCCCCAATCAAAAAACAAACAAACAAACCTTATTTAATTCTAGTTAGATACTGTTACCTGCCCAAACCTCTGAGCCTAAGCCTTTTCTTTATTAAACAGAAAGTTTGAGAAGCATTGAGGAGATGTTAAAGACACATAGCATTAAACAGAGTTTTTCCTCTTTCATGGAATGAGAAGCACTGAAAACTAGAAAGGGAACTCTTTGCAAGTTATGTTTCTCAAGTGAATCTTGTAGTCGAGTCTTTGGAAAACAGTATGCCGTTCGACCGAGACTGCGTGTCCTTTAGGTTGCGGTACATTGCTGATACAGTTAAGGTTATAGAGCTGAGGGAACTGTGTCTCCTACATTGATTACATCACAGGGACAGTTTGGGTAACTTCTGGAAGATGATGTTTCCTTGATGTGTGTGTGGTTTTTCCAAGTCACAAGTGGTCATGCATGGCAAGTGACTTTGTACTGGTCTGTTCTGCTACCATAAAGTAGAGAGCCTTCTTATCAAAATAATACCTTACAGTTTCAAATTCTGTGGGAACAATCTTTCTTTGTGCCAGGTATAAATTTGGGAACAACCTGTCTATTCTGCTAAGGTCTCAGTGTTTTCACTGGTACATTTTCCACAGTGACAAGTAATGTACAAGGGGCAGAACAAAACATCACCATAGCCTTGCAGAAAGCTTTATAATAACATTGTATTGCTTTGAACCATTCAATCAGTTGTCAACATGGTTAAATGTATAGAAATCTAAATGCAATACCACGGGAACAAATGAAAAGTATTTTTCCACCTAACTTCAGCATAAAGAGTTTGGGAGCATATTTTTTTAAGAGAAGAAAGTCTTTCTGAGACTGCCTGGATGATTATATTTCTCATATGGCTACAATAATTTCTCTTCACAGATTCAGAGACCCAGTATTTCACCCAACAAAGAATGTTTTATGCTGATTAAAAGTGGCCAAGAAGTCCTGAATTCCCTATGATCTTTATGGAGAGAAATCAATACCTGTATCTATTTCTATAAAACTCCAGGGTTTTACTGGTAGATATTAGAATTCAGAAAGGTAGGGTTTTTATGTTGTGTTTCTTATAATAATGAGCAATCTGGGGTCAAATAGAAGTCTCATGCAGAGCACAGAATAAAAGAGTAACTATGAACAATTGAAAAATAAATGTAGAATCAGATATTTGTAATGCCGCTTAAAGCGAGGCTAATCTTTATTCAACATTTTTTACTCACATATAAGACTCCCATTGTGTGGCGTCTTAGCAATGGATAAATTACTGAGGTTCTAAAACCTCAGTATTAATGTAAAGAATTATGGTTTTATAACTCAGTGAGGGTATGCATGCACACACACACATACGCACACACTCCAATAATTGCTATTTCTAGCAACAATTATTATAATAGGAGCCCTTAAGGAATCTTGGCTTTCTGTGATTTAACATTGTTAAAATGTGTTGTACAGAAGTCCTGGCTGGCACGTGTGGCCTCTCCCAAGGGTAAATGGCATGGATAGCTTTAAGCAGTGCTAAAAGTTATCTTACTGTATGACTCTGGTGGGTAACATTCGGATTGGCCACAGCCAGAATCCTAATCATCATTACAGAAAACTCAAAAGTCTGTCTAATCATGTTAGATTTTGTGTCCCATAAAATTACCACATAATAGTCTATCTGCAGCCCAGACCGATATCACAAAGGGATGAGTTTTATTGCTACAGATTCCTAATACCCATTAGTGTATCTGGCAGATTTTTCTGAGGAGCAGCAAAGAGGCAAGATTCAATGAGCGAACGTGTTCTAGGAGAGCCTTCTATGGCGTATGCATTTGAATATTAAGTTCAATATTATAATTGCTGTTCTTCCCTAAACAATATCGTTTCTTCCCTACAGTGCGTTTCCATGTAACAGCGGGGTTATTTCAGAACGCCATCACCAACTGACTGATTAAACTGCTGGTTCTATAGAAAAACATGACAGCGTGTGAACCATGCACATCCAAGCAGTGTAAAAAATGGCGTGAAATGACAAAACTTTCATCCTGAATTCAGAACATTAAAGACACCAGTTGAGAGTTCTGTGATTGAATATGCTCTCCTCTCCCAGGTCATTGTTTTACTCTCTCTTGCACATAAACCGGCAGGAACTCACATTCGCCCTAGCCAAAGGTGGGGTTCAGGATGAACTGTGTTTCTGATTGCTGCCCTTAGTTTACTCCACAGAGACGGTTGTCCATACCTTATACCTGAGAATCTGTTCGCATTGCTGGGATGTGTTCTGAAGTCCACTAGGAAAATGGGCTTAAGGCTCAAAATATCCTCTCTCTGTCCCTGTCGCTCAGAGTTCTTTTCTTACAAGCCCGTAGGAAGTAGCCTCGACAAATCTGAGCTCTTTGATGATGGCCATGGACAGGATACCTCTGCGCTCCGGTCCCTGCTGACTCGGGAGAAAGCAGATGACAGGGGCGCTGCCTTGGGCGGAGCGTTTGTGCTCTGGCTGCCTGCTGAACACAGCTCCTGGCCAGCCAGCCATTGTGGGCTACCTTTTCACGGGAAAGTAGGCCTTCACCTCTGGCAGGTGGTTCTATTATACTGAGCTTTTCACAATCTGGTGGAGAAGCACCTCAGACCCTCTTTGACTGGTTGTGTTCCAGTTGCACGGGTGGCATTCAGAAAATGGGCCTGTGAGCAGCGGTGCGCTCTAGTTAGAGGCAGCGGCGCGTCCTGATAAGCCCTGCGTGGTCCCCAAAGCCCTCTGCCGCAGTTGGGAGAGAACACACTGCAAGTCATAATAATGAAACTCTTGCTGGATTTCTCTCTCAGCTTGCTAATTAGGAAGCTTATATTTTACAACCATTTGAAGTGTTTTTTTGCTATTTTTTTCCCTCGAAGAATCATTACTTCTCTCAGCATGAAGGCATTCCATGTGGGTAGTTTACATAGTCATGGAAAGTAAAGGATTAGTTTTCTCTCTCTCTTTTTTCTTTTTTTTTGATTTCCTCTTTATTGTGTGTTTAAGTTAGATATCACTCATGTCTACAAGGCTTTGGTCCAAGGTGTGATAAAGGGAATTTACCAAAACCCCCTGCCTCCAAATACCTCGTCTTACCTGCATCTGAAATTCACAATTAGAGATTCTCTGTCAGTCTGTGAAAACATTTACAGCCTCCAGATGCATTTGGGAAAATAAAAAGGTACTAGTAATAGGTAAACAAAGTCGTGCCTCAGCTCAGTTCAGAAAACACGTGTTGAGCTTCTCCTAGCTATCAGCAGCTCCACTAGGCCCCAGGAATCTAGAGGTGGACATGAGTTTCTCTTTCCAGAAGCTGACATAAAGTCCACATTGAACCGTGGGGCTACATTGAGAAGTAGGTCCGTGCTTGGAAAAACAGATTGCAGAGAAACTGGGCTTTACTTCTCTTGCAATCTCAACAAGAGCTGCATTCAGTTACATTTGGTTAAGAGCTGTGCGCTTGACAGCCGCTTGTCACAATATGTCACTTGATTCCTGATCTGCTTTGTGTACGTTCCGCAATAAGCTTAGACATAAAAAGAATAAGGAGATGAGAGAAAATCCCCACTTTTAGAATTACATAGCAGTTATTTCATATTTAGAGGTCTGATGAGAATATGTAAACTAATGCTTGAGAACGACCCTACTATCAAGCCGCATTGCCAGATACCGTAAACAGATATAAATTGTCGGGGCAGCAGAAGTACACAGCGACCCTGTGTTCGACTAAGTACAGCATTCACTCTCGTAGTTAACCTTTGACTGTAGTAGTAAATTAATGCAGATCTCTAAAAACACCCATATGCAAAAATCACACTGGAAACACTGATGAATAATAATAAAAGACTAACGCTAATTTGGCTTCTCACAGGAACTAGCTTTGGGCTAGGAGTGGTATCATACAGTGTTGGACTGGGGAGGAACATGTGTTCATAAAGAAGGTTATTGAAGGCTAGACGTTTTGTATTTTATGGTTAAATTCTGCCACAGCCAAAGAACACCAACTTCCGTTATGAAGATAACAATGTCAGGTGTTCCAACCTATTTTAGTAACACCCCTTTATTATGGAAAGTGCCTCCGGTAAATGCCCAAATTGCCTATTTGCACTAAATAAAATGTCACTTTGTGAATAAATTAGGTATCTTATGCTACCTTCTGTACGTCTAATGACATCCGTTGTAATATAATGTGTGCTCGTCTCTGGGGGCTGGCTCTGGAAATCAGCTTGCACCTGTGGCTTTGGGAGATATTAAGTAGAGCATTTTTACACTCCCTTCCCCTTGCAGAATGTCACTGATATTCAAGGAAAGACTTGAAAAATATTACCTAAGTATTTTCCAATACGCCTCTAGGTCTTAAAGGTTTGAATTTACATGGGCCTTTTGATACCATGTGGTCTCTGTCCAATGGCAATTACTAGCAGCTGGTAGTTCAGACTCTTCACTTGGTTTCTGTTTGTGGACAACTGAATCCCATAAATCCTTTGTGTTCAGCACCTGGTTAATTAACTCCGCCATTTTTTTTTCAGAGTAGTCTGACTTAGCATTTATGTTATTGTCTTTCTTCTTGAAACAACTCCATTTCTAATTTTCTCCTCTATGCACCTTGATTCCAGACAAAAACTGTGAGTTAAGCATGGCCACCAGAGCAGGAGGGAGCATCTATATTATATATCGATCCAAATAATTCCTCAAAATTGTAAAACTTATCCAAATTTCATGTCACAGGGTTGACACCTAAAAAAGTCCCCTCTGGTCGCCTTGTTGACACCCCCAAACACCAAGTCATGCATTGACTTTTTGAAAGATAGTCTCTTCAAAGAATGGTCCAAATAGAACTTTTACACAAAAGTGTACGGTATAAAGTATTTGCATTTAGCTTCTCTTCTTTTCTATTTTTGTTTGACAAGAACTGGTGAAAGTGAGGACCCAGGGAGCTGATGCCCTAATGACTCTTCTCTTCTAAAAGAGAGAGAGGGAGATTTTGAAAGCAGTTATAATTGTTCCTTGGCACACTCAACTCTATCAGAATTATGAACAATGGGAATTTTTAACATAACTTGTAAGTACTGCATGCCAATAATTATAGTTATTTTACATAAATGACCTCTTTGATTATTTACACCCACTCAATGAGACAGGTAACACTATTATCCTGGTTTTGCCAAATTAAAAAAATTAATAAGCAAAATCAAAATTAGGACTGATCACCTTGTGAAGTCACATTTTTACGTTAAAAATTCTCCTCTAATTTGTGTGGTATGCTGTTTAGGAGGATAAGCTGTGGATTCATAGAATCCCAGTTTGAATGTCCTAACTCATCACTACTGTCACTAATGTTAGAGATGTGTTGCCACTAACTTGTCATTTGACTTTACAAGTCAGTCAGGACTTTTTTTTCTGTTGTCAAGGAGAGAAGAACAGAGGCTTAAGCCACACAACTATTGGGAGAATAGAAATTCATTCCTCATATACTAAATCCTCAGAGTAACGCAGTTTCCAGGCATAGCTGGCTTCAAATTTTAGACAATGTCACTAAGCCCCAAACTCTATTTCTCAACTCCCTCCTCCTCTCTGTTAACTTTGGTTTTCAGCTCTGCTGGGTGAAATGATGGAGACTAGTGGTTTTGTTCCGAAATTTTCCCAGTCGCAGGCCTAGTGGGAAAGAGAGCTCTCTAAACCGACAGTTTGAACTCAAGTCTTAAGTCTGATGTCTCCCTGAGCCAATGGCCGAGGCCAGGGGAATGGAGTGCTCTGACTGAACAGGTGACAGAACAGCATGAGCCTGAGTGACATGTTTTTTCCTGGAGACCCAACTTAAGCACACAGAAGTCTCCAATGAGTGTCTTACGAGTGGAAAGTTGGGATGCTGTGATGGGGGCGGGGGAGTGGGATGGCGATAGTGGAATTAATTCTGAGCATCAGACGTAACCTGTGTCCAGTACAATTTGGGAGAATCTCTCCATCCCTCCAAACACCATTTTCTCATCTGTAAAGTAGGGGAAAAAATAGATGCCTCCCATAGTGGTTCGGATCCAAAGAGCTAACATGTTGAAGTACAAGGTGCCATGGCTAGTGATTGGGTTACTCTCTCTGTTTCTTTTTCTCTTTTTCCTTTGTCTCCTCTTATTCTTCATTTTTATCTCCATTTCTCTGTACTTTATCATCTTTTATCATTATCGTTATCACCATCACCATTATTACCATGATCTTCATAAACTATTTACCATTGGGGCTGGCCCATGTCATGAAGTAAATAAACAGCACAATATTTTCTCCCTCCCTGTAGAACAAAGGGTGACCCCTGCAGAAGGAATCGAGTAGAGTGCACCCACTGTTAGCTCAGCGCGTGATTCCCAGAAGTCAGGTTTCTCCCAAGAGACCTCCTAGGTACCAGCATCCCTTCTGAGTCTCGTCTCAGATTGCTTACACAACACTGCACACATTAGTGCTAGATCTGGCGATCAGGTGGTCCCAGTGTCTATAGTTATTTCCCTCTACTTCCAAGTCTGCCTGCCTTTGATCACCAACCTTTGCCCCTTATTAACAGTCTCCTAGAAAAAAGAGTGAACCCCAATCTAGCACACACGTCACACATAAGCTTTCATGGCACATCAGCATGAAAATTACACATTGTGTGATTTATAACAAAATTATAGAAAACAATTATGTTCCCTGTCTTTATCTTTGATTGGATACATTATAGAAGCCATACTTTATTCCTGAATGATGTGATTAGATTATAAGTGCTAAAATTCACAACTCTTCATCATCACAAAATAGCAACCTGATTAGTAAAAATGTACTTAGTGTTGCAACCCAGTCACCCCCCTTTCCTAAACATTAAAGCTCAGCATATAATTCAGTTCAGATTGACAAGCATATTGTAAGTACCCGATTAACTTTTATTAATGCCCAGAATAAAATATGTGCAAAGGAGTTCCCTGGTCCAGCTCTGTTGCACACCCCAGGACAAATGAATATAGTCCCAGGGGGTGGAAAAGTAATTTTGTATTAGTTCACTCTTCCCATGGTAATCATGGGGATGGGTTTAAACAGAGTTCAAAAGAAAAGCGGGGCTGGGTAAAGAGAACAGTGTTTCATGTCTACTCCCAATACAAATGTCTCAGAACAGCTAAACTGTATATCTCTCTCTCTCCCACATTTTACATGTATAATACTCAAGCATTTGCCCAAATTTCTGAGGGAAAAAGAAGAATGTGCATTATACATTGGTGATACTAATGATGTATCTATATAAATGTTTTTTAATTCATTTATTTAATGCCTATGCATTAAAAATATGACTCTAGAAAGCAATAACAGTATCTGTATGCAAAAATAATAATCTAGAATGTGATCATCGGTTTTGTTTCTAAATATAAAATTGAATTAAAAAGTGAAAATGAAAGATTTTTTTCACAGAAGTTTGGCCCCCAAAGTGGGCATGCATTATACACAGCAAAATATGACATATACCGCATTTTGCCCTGTATAATGTGTATGCTTTTGCCCAAACTTTTGGGGGAACAAAGGAATGTACATGGTACATGGTTATAACGATTACATACCACAGCTATAATAATGGGTATAATAATCCCATGTATAATGTGCACAGAAACGGGGTGCTCATTATACACGACAAAATGTGATATATGTATATAAGCTGCATTCAGTTATAATTGTATAACTGACAAATAAGATTGTAAGACATTTAAAGTGCATATGATTATTTGATATTTGTATACATTTTATAAATATTTAATGTATAGATTTTACAAATTTTAAATGTTGTAGGTTTTTTAAGGGGGGGGGAGATTTCTGCTTTATCACCTTTCTTTCTACATATCTAAAACCCCAGCCTTTCTGAAGCAATCAGCTCAACTTCTACTTCATCAAGCGCCTCTATCTGGTACATTGGAACACGAATACAGCGTTGCCTTCTTAAAAATTATGTTTGGATTGTCAGCATGCTACCCTCTGAATTGGACTACAAACTGAGGGAAAATGGTGTGTTCCATTTCTCTTTCTCTTTTTGGTGTTGAGCCCAGACCCTTGTATAAAGATTTTTCTTCAGCTCTGGCAGTTTTTAGAAGTAGTAATGGTGACCACATAGTGAGCTTCAATTATGTGCCGTGCACTGAGATGAGCATTTTACGGTCACTCATCTATAATCCCCAAGAAACACTGATGAGGCAATTATTTTATCTCTGTTTTAAAGTTTCAGAAACTGAGACTTCGAGTGACGAAGTCACCTGTCCCAGATGGCACATGGGACTTTACACTCTACTTTTTGAATCCCCAAAACTGTCCTTCTGATTATCTATTAAATCTCAAGACCTTTGAATATGTTTCATCACATTGAGAAAACAGTGCATTTGTAAACATTCCTGCATTGAGAGGTGTCAGATTCTTATATTACCGCATCTTTCCAGGCCCTTACTGAACCCCTCATATCTAATTCCTTTTATGAATCTCTTTAATGGCCTCTGCACATCAGTATTAATGCATTTACCCTGTCATCTGTTGAGTATCTGCTAGCCTATGAACACATGATGGATATATGTTATATATATTTAATTTTTTACTCCGTACATGACATATTATAGCAGATACTGAATAGGTAATGTCTGCATGCATACATAAAAGAATGAACGAGTCAATCAACCCTTCTACCCATAAACGCAACAATAAATGAGGAAGTTAGATGCTGCTTCAGAGATTTGTCTGCAGACTATCTTCTGGTGTGACATGGATGAATAACAGCAACAACAGACACAAAGACCTTTTGTAGTCTCTCGCCACAAAAGTCAACAGTCTTTCCAGGGCCGATTTCCGACACTGCCACCATCACGATGCCCAGATTTCTCAACCGGCATGTGTTAACACCTTATACCTTACTTATTCAATCTAAAATATGACCTAATATGAACGTATGGATCTGAATCCCGAATTTTGCTTTTAGCAATGAACATTTTCATGTGGCATCAACAGATGTAAATATTTACACAAGCAACAGATTACTCAGCAGTGAAGTGGGCCCATCATCTAAAGCTGGGATCAAACCAACAACTGAACATTGATGAAGCCGATGAAGCCCAGCCAGAGCTTCAGAGTTTGTACCTGCTCCTTCTTCAACAAGCATACGGGAATTCCCATGTTTCCAGCAGCCCTGGACCACATAGTGAGGGAAGGATCATACAGTCACTCTAGATGGCTAATATACTCATTTTTACAATGTAGGTTGAGGAACGTCCATTGTGGTTTTTCTAACTCTTAAAGTATGTTTCTCCAAATATTAGTAAGTTCTATTTTACTTACTGCAGCCTTAAAAATATGACATATATGAGGCCTGTCTAGAAGGTATCTAGCAATCTGATATGAAAAACAGACATTTATTGAAGAAGCTACAAGATACAAGAAGCATTTTACATAGGACAATGACATCTCAGTCCCCTTCAAAGTAGGCACCTTGGGACCTCACACAGTTCTCCCAATTGCTATTAGCTGCCCCGTCATGTTTTCCTGAATCTCATTGACAGTCTGAAATCTCTTCCCTCTTAAAGGAGAATTTAGTTTTGGGAACAGCTAGCAGTTGCAGGGCACCAAATCTGGGCTTTAGGGGGGCTGAGTCACCTTGATGTTTTGTCAAAAGACTCTGGACAAGCATGATGCATAAGTGGGCGCATTGTCGTGATGAAGCTGCCAATCAGCAGTTTCCTATAGCTGCAGCCTTCTGAATCATCCAAATAGTTTCCACAGAGGAATGTTCAAGTTTAATGCAAAATGTGATGCAGATCCACTGCTCTACTCACTCAGTCATTTTGAATATGAATGCCACCGAGTACAAAGGCTCACTCAATGGTGTCCAGTGCCCCACTGACTAGTACAGTGAAGTCATCACTGTTCACACATGTGCATTCCAGTCCACTCTCCTTGGCTGCCAGGTGACATCCATGTTGCATAAACCATTCTGGTTGTATTAAAAATGGCTGGACTTTTTCTGGACAGAACTCGTAATAACTGAATATATCATTATTTTTTAGGGAGTTTTTGGTCTCTATGTTCACAACCATTTTTCTCAGTAACTGACAATTTATATAAAAACACACAGGGGAGTCACCCCACCCCATAATACTAGATAGATAGAAGATCTGTTCATTTTTAGTTGTGTGTGTGTTGGTGTACTTCTTGCTTAATTTGGAGTTTCCATAACCTAACCCAAAGCCTGAAATGTCTCAGATTATTCAAGTATTAATAAAAATGACTCAGTATTTTCATCCATAAATTGCGGATGCTATTTTCCTTATCATTTTATATGTTTATATGTATATATTAATGCATATATATTTATAAAATAACTATTACCTAATTAGGCATAATGAAAATTTTATGTCATGCTATAATTCATCTTTTGATATTTGACCTCCCAAATATCAAAAAAAGAAAACGATGTTGAGTAGCATGGCAATATAAAGCAATGATATATAGTATTAATCTATTATCATTATTAGACAAATTTATATTTGCCCTCATCACCCAGCCTACATTGATATGTATTCATCAAAAACCAAATGCAGTGTTAACCCTGGTATTTCTCCCTCCCTCTCTGTCACACACACACACACACATACACACACACATACATACACACACACCCACCCACCCCCACTTATGTAAGGTTGGTTGGCAGCTAGATTCAACCTAAAGCTAAATTATTTATAAATCAGTATCTTTCTGAAATAAAAAATGGTTGAACACTTAACCACAAAGACATGTAAAAATATATATTGGATACACTTCTATGACTTTGTTGCTATCATCTTACAATCGCAGCCAGACCTTAATTAGGAAATTAGCTAACTAACCGTTCATTTGGCAGTGACTTACTGGTTGATGAGTATGGAAGGGAAACTTTCAGGATGTTATGATTTCTATCCTTTTGCTGATAGATATACTTACTGTCCTCATAATTGGTTTATCCCAATAGATGGTCTCCTCAGAGAACATGCAGTCACGGAAAATATCACCCAATTTCCTTCCAAGAATTGTTGGAAGGTTTAATCAAGAAATGCTTGTGAGGTGCACCGAGGAGGGAAGTAGTCTCCAGCGGCGGAGAGAAATCATTATTACTGGAATTAGTTTTTTCAAAAAATTTCTAATCTCAAGTGAGATGGAGATGACGGAAAAGTTCTAGGCAAATTGGGAAAACAAAATTTACTGAAATCTCCAAATGTGCTTGCCTCTTAATTAGAGAACATATTTTTTCTTTTTTTTTAATGTTAGTTGCCAGTGAGGGTCTAATATTTTAACTGAGTTTTTAGAACAAAAGGAAAGAACATTAAAATTAAGTGTTTGGACTTCATTCATTCTATGCTTCTACAATTCTAAATTGCCTCTAGTTTCCTCCTCTAGCCGTGAGTGTGGGAATGGTTGTTTTTCACGGGTCTTGCTTTTTCACTAATTAGTTGCCAGAATTAAGTTTGCAGTTACCCAATTGAAATATTTTAAGAAAATGTGTCATGTATCAGAAAAATAATTGAAATGCATAGCTTTGAAGAGAAGCTTTGACTCTGCCTAGTAAGTTGTAATAATTTGGATGTTTGCTGCAGGGCAGAGAGATGACTTAAATGGACTGACACAAATGTATAGATTTATTACGAGGATATTGGGGTCATTCATGAAAACCAAGAACGAGAATATGGCTAAGCCTGAGAATTGCTGAAAACAAAAACAAAAATGAAAAAAAAAAAACCCTCCTATATACTTAGGACTTGCTTTCCACCCCTTGTCCCTTTTCTTCACTGATTGGGGTGAGTCTTCTCTGTATCTGGGTAAAAGGGTTTTCTGTGCTTCACTGGGCCTTGCAGAAGGAAACCTGCTTGTCCAGAATTGCATCTCATTGTCTCTGCTCCACCAGAGAGACTGGCACACCTTCCCTGTTTCAGTTCCAGAGCTTCCAGGGAGGCCCTCGTCGTTTTGGCTCAGTTAGGTGCCTGCAGTTAACTGGCCAACTGTGGTTAGTGGAAGGGACCCCAGTGTAACTAAACTGACAGTTCTCAAAATAACCATGTAAAGGGGGTAAGATTCAGGGCGATCTTCAGACAGAAGTGCTTGATCAACGATTCCATAAGGACCCACCAAGTACATTTAAATGCTAAAGTGTCTAAAACATTCCACAGATCGCCCTTCCAAATGTAGAATAGGGAAACAGGAATATAATGAAATACTATTATATTTAACCTTATAAAAATAACTTGATTTAACTTAATGCCAAAAATATAAGAATGGTATTAGCATCACCGAAGGGTCCCTTACCTAAAGAAAAATTGGAAGCTCTTAGTGGATAATATTCTTGTTAGGTTAAGTATATATTGAATAATGAGTCTGTGGCAGCCCTGTGCTAGGAACTGAGGATGCGGCCATGAACGGCTCCATCTAGTCATGGAGAGACCGACGCATTAACGGATAGTATGCAGTGATGCAGAAAACACAGTGATGGAAAGTCTGCGGGTTATTACGGGAATACTAAGGAGGCACAAAGCCCCGTTGGGAGTGAGTTGCAACCCTATATGGCTTCCCAAAGGAGTCAACCCTTGAACTGCATCTACAAAGAGATGTGAATGTTACTCAGAAAAAGAAATGGAAAATGAGCAGGGAGAGGTCGGCAGGGGCCAGAAGAAGGAAGATTTTTCGGAGGGTCTCTAAGAAGAGAGCGTGTGAGTGGCATGATCTGATTTACTCAGAACTGGTTCTGAGTGACACATCCTAGAAATACCATCCCAGGGCATTTGTTTCTAAGTAATTTCCCAAGTAATCAAGCAATTAAGTAAGTGAAGATAATTTTTCAAAAAACCTAAAAAATGAAAATAAAGGTAGCCCAGCCCCTTCTGCCCTGTCCTAATTATGCAGCACTCCTGTTGACACCCACACGATTCTGCAGGTGGAAAGAACATCTGCTGGTTACAGGAAACAATTGTGTGCAACCAAAGACATCAACAGAATTAACTCTTTGGACACATTTCCTGTTTCAAGAACACAGAACACGGGGCCATGTTTTCTTCCTCCATATTGCTCACCCCTTCCCGACCCAGGCTTTCGATTACAGGCAGCCCAGATTGCCTGCCTGCCCCTGCCTTTACTCATCACAAAGTCATTTGCATTTGCTCTTGGGAATTCTTATGCCCAGGACCAACTCTTTCTCCATATCTGCCAGAATCTGTGGTTCTCATTATGACGTGCGCAGTTTGAGGGTGTTCCTCTGGGGCATTACTTCAGACAGGCAACATGTGGGACTCGTCCTTTTGTCAGTCCCAAGCATCTCCTTCCTCTACGGCAGTCGTGCCATGCGGCTGCATTTCTATCCCTCACGTTTTCGTGTGTGTACTCTTCCCCAAATACCCAAAGCTAAAACCTCAGAGCACTATGATAGGTCCCCTCAAAAATGTTGATTCAACTGAGTGATGCTAGCTTTAATCACAGGAATAGCAAATGGACATGGTCGGCTTTCCTATGTGCGTGCTTTGTGTGAGTTTCAGAAACATTTCACACAGCAAACATATGATCCACCTTTCACAATGAGATTGTATCCTGGAATGATTTTAGAAACGCAAACCCAGGAAACTCATCATTTCCCAACCATACAATATCTTGGCTTTAAGCTGTAGCCACTCATTAGAAAGTGGTTCATGAAATCAAGGCATAATATTTTAATGAAAATCTAAGTTTTAAAATATACATAACTAATTGTCTGTTACTTGTCCTCAGTCATTGATTTGCTTTAGCTAGCACTTGAGCCTCTTATTTTTCAAGAAAGAAGAAAATGGCAATTAAAAAATAGTTTTATTCTAATTTTTAAATTTGATTTTTCCATGCTCTGGAACGGGTTCCTGTTTATGCGCTTGATAGTTGTTCTGGGCTTTCTCAGTAGAATCATCATCGTCATATCTATTTTCTAAAAAAATATGCAACTATCTGTCATTTAATGCTTATGAAATTAGAAATATATAACTGTTTTTCTCATACACTAGTTAGAAGTTGGGTCTCAAGCTATTACTGGTTATTTACTCATTAGCATTAAGACTGTGCCCGGGACTCCTGCCCCCCGCCGTAAGTGTGCGTGCACCCCCAGCCTCATAGGCTCTTCAGGTGCTCTCAGCCCTGTAGACTCCCATTCACACCTGGTTCACACTCTCCCCACACTCAGCTGTTCCTACGGCTCTTCTCCCAGCCCTCACCCACACTTTGTTCTCCTCCCCTCTCTTCAATCTGCACGCACTCATATTTAACATACATTTCACGTTGTGTTCCATACCACAATTTGCAATTTAATAAGAATCTCCTGGATATCGTTTTCAACCCAAAGGCTTGACTGTCTGGGTGACGATGAGGTGCAGTGGAAATCCCAGAGGAGGCGGCTGAAGACTCATGTCCTGGCACCTGCTGGATGTGAGATCTAGAAACATTTCATACAAGAAATAGACCATTGCTTTTGTCATCTTGTAACCTGTGACTATGCTTTGAAAGAATATTAAAATCACAAACCCAGAAAATTCAGACACTCAGGAGCCGGATACCCCAGCCAGGCATTCGTCCTGCCAGGGTCACTCTGTCCTTTTGACTGCATCAGCGGTTTTCACCTGGTGCGCTGCAAGAATTTTCAAAACATGCGGTACCTGACTATTTATTTAGTCAGGGACACGCACCTCTTTTCCCTTAGACTATCAAATTAAAAAGATGACAACAGCCAACACAACAATAATGGTCCAGTGTGAATGAATCAAATTTATACCTATTCTTTTTTTCTCTAAAGGGCAAAAAATATATATTTTGTGAGGGGCATCACCAAATTTTAGTAATTAGTTTACATATGCCATGAGGTGAAAAAAGTTGAAATTCTCTTGACTAGATGAATGGTTTTACAGATATGTTTCATTTCTAAAATAGACTTTATTTGTCGGAGGGGTTTTACATTTACAGCAAAGCTGAACAGAAGGCACAGAGATTTCCTATGTACTCCCTCATTGGCATAGCCTCTGCTGTTACCAGCATCCCCCCACCACCTGATACATGCGTTACAATTGATGAACCTACACTGACACATCACTAAGTCCATAGTTCACCCAAAGGTTCACTCTTTATGTTGTATATTCTATGGACTTAGACCAATAGATAATGATGTGGATCAGCCATAATAGCATCCTACAGAGTGATGTCACTGCCCAAAATATCCTTTGTTACAAATGTGTTTCTTGTCTTTTTGTTGTTGTTGTTGTTGTTGTTGTTGTTTTTATCTTTTTTTAATTTTATTTTTTTTTGAGCAACAGTAGGACTCTCCCTTTGTATTTTTTTTTTTCTTAAATTCTGTGGAATGTGAATGTTTAAAGCAAAAAAAAAAAAAACCCCACGAAAAAACAAAAAAACAGAGAATGACTCTGGTGAATGAAGAGGTAGGATCCTGAAAAGCCTGCCTTTGGGGACCCATCTCATCACGTTACCCCAAACTCTTTCATGCTGGTCAGTGAGACTACCATGAGTTCACTGGAACACAGTCTGAATACCACTGCTAGCCTGCTCTTGATGTGGCTTCCAGGCATGAAGCATCATGGGGCAGACGGAGCTGGGAGAGCAATCATGGCTCTCAGTGGTGCCTCTTCAACACATTCTCCTGGTGGCTGCTAAGACAATGACAGGCAGCAGGATAGTGGTGACCAGAGGGAAGGGCAGCAGGGAGACTTCACTTTGGGTGGTGCGTACACAATGCAATATACAGATGATGTATCATAGAACTGTACACTTGAAACCTATCATTTTATTACCCGATGTCATTGCAATAAATTTAACTTTATAAAAAGATGATGGTAAAACGCCATGGGTGTGGACAATTCGAAAACCAGTGTCGGGCTCAGTAGACTATTAGATCCATCCAGAAGGCACTCAGATGTGGACACAATTTGTGTCCAGTCTAATTGCCTCATGGTGAACCGACAAGTGCCACCGCTCTCCCAGCCTAGACCCTGGAGCCTGGCTCCCTCTCCTCCCCTTCCCCCCGCAACAGAGTAAGAACCTGCCCTAGTTTCCAAAGCTGGGTGTTCAACTCAGAGGTATGTGCCCTTTGTAGACCTGGCTCCACCTACACAGCCTGGACTCTCAAGCAGCAGAAAACATGTCTTTCCTATTCTGAAAAAGAAAGCACCCAGACAGATCTACCAAAAGAACGCCATGCGGGAGAGTTACGAAGAGATATTCAACAGCTAAAAGGCCATATAGATTTTACTATTTTTGTTTAGTGAATATAATCTGTGATTGATTCGTAAAAGCATTTGCTTAGACCTCATGGCTTTTGGAAAGTCAAACTTGATGACAGATGCTAAGTTCTTATGTATTCCTTTCACAGATTTGCTGAGACACTTGGCCTTATGATAGCATGCATTTTGATACAGTAATTAACCACACAAACACACACACACAGAGGATTTATGAACACTTAATATGGGCACATGGATGGATAATGGGAAAGGTTTCATTATAACAGGTGCAATAATTTTAGTTCAAGTAGGCTAACTGTCATTATATATCGCATTTGAGATTGGGATGGTTGTGGCAGATAAACCTAATTTGGTTGATGTACAAACATAGACAAGTAATTGGAAAGTCTAGAGAGAAAAACTTTACCTTTCAACCCCAGTACAAGTTTTAATAATCCTTCAATCTTCCTCATGAGCCTCAAGTTTCCCCTGTTTATTACATTTTCATCTACGGTCAGTTGGGACAATACATTACCGTCCAGGCAGAAAGATTCTGGCAGAGGGCCCTTCACAACTTTGTAAGGACAGTTTATTAGAAGAAAACAGAAAGAGAAATGACAAGGCCCAAGAAAACACAACAGAGAACCTAGAGAAATAGTCCATGGAGACTATAGCGCGAGAAGTGTTTTATTTTCGAGACTGTGCTTACACTCTGGTCCTGACACCGCACAGAGTCACCTGTCCGTCTTGAACATCCCATATCAGCATCTAATAAGAGTTCCGTTCATGAAGGTGCTATTACTGCTGTTAGCAGTGTTCTTATATTTGTTCTGGAATTTGGTGACATTATTATTTCATTATTGACTACAGGACACCAATCCAGAGTGATTGAAGTCTTTACTTTTTATTCATCCCCATTTTGCCATAGGGTAGAATGAAAGTTATAATTTTGGTCAATACAGAACTTCAAGACGGTGAATTCTTTCTCTCTCAGCAGTCCTGAATTTTTAAGTATTTTATTTCACTAATAAATGCTTTTGTGAGATTGGACTCAATTAAATATTTCTTTAAATTATGTTTCTACTATCTCCTCCTCAGACAAGCTATTTTAAAGTAGCTTTACTTGGGGGTCTTTTCAAATGTGTGTATGTTTTAATACATTTTTTTCTTGAAAGAAATAGAGGCCACCGTGATTTCTGCGGAGAGATTGAATTATGATCCAAAATGCATACTTTCCGCCTTATAAATGGAATGATTGGCCTTGCACTTGTACTGTCTCCCCCACTGAAATGAACAGCAACTGTGATAATTACCGGATGCCTTTGTTTACATAAAACATCCCTAATATAGACATGTGCTACTAGCAACATATACGCCAGCTCTTATGAATCCACTTGGCATGTTTCGTAATTATCACTGAAAGTATTTCCATGAACTTGAATGTAGATGTTGAAAACTCTATCTAACAAAATAAAAATACCATTTTTTCTTTATTAACATCTAAGAAATGCGTTTGTAATTTAATGCACTCAAAGTAAGGGTAGTTTTTGCCTCGAATACGTCATTCATTTCATCTTTAATTATTATCCTATTTCAATTTGTCCTTAGCCTATTTTGATCCCAAAATATACTGAATTTTATTTTATTTTGTCACCTTTTTCACTCTTCAGCTCAACATACCCCTGGGTATCTGTCACATTCTCTGTAAATATTTAGTCTCTCAGTGGGCCAAGATGCTTTTGTTATTCTGACTGGCATGTTACAAGGGTGGGATCCAAAAGAATTCCTCCTCCCTCGCGGTGGTCCTCCGTGAAAACAGATCTGACACTTATGATTGATTTCCTAATGACCTGGGGGGTTGATTATTATTGCTCTGTGGTGTCTGTCTTGTCAAGTAAGAGTTCCATTAGGGCAGATAAGCATGTATATTTTGTTCGCTGTGGCCCCCCCTCCCCATATTTGCCCCAAAGCTGTGTCTTAACAGACGTGTTAGATGAATGAGCCACGTGTTCAATTCACTTTGCATCGGGCCCAAACTCACTTTCTCATGCAGTAAAATTATACTATGTTTCACATAATGACTTCCTCTTTTTTTTTTTTAATTGTGCCACATGCTTATTTTATGCTCATTGGGTTCTAATTGGCCAACACGGTAGCCAAGCTTCATGCTTCCACTTACCGGAGCCTCCCTCTGAGGTCCTCATCATTAATTGATATTTATTGAGCATTTCCTAGTGAGTGGCTCTGCACTGGCCCCTCTGTTTAAAATATTCCTCCTGAAATGTAACAGTGTATTATTTACATTAAGCACAGTCCTCTATCAGATGCATAGAAATTTTGAGACCGGCATTGACTGGCCCCGAATTAATCAATATGGAATGCTGATGCTTGTAGACTTGGGCTGGTTCTCAGCCCTGCTGGGAAGGCCCAGAAGAACGTCCATTGTTAGATGTTCTGGCTACAACTGATGCCATTTAATAGCCACCGTGCGAAATTTATGATCTTGGACCACACTTTAGGGAAGCTCCTTCAACTTGCCAGCTCACTTTGTTGCTGAAGTCAAAACCCTGGAGGCATCAGCATTTGACTGTGATTTGAAATTGCTGAAGGGGGCCGTTCCACCAGGCACCTACACTGCAAGTCTAATAACAGAAGGCATCTGTTTGGGGGGGAAATGGCCAGACATGCTGTATGTGGATTACACTCAGTGAGAAGGCATTAATGTCGGAAGGAACTGCTTTTCTCTCCCTTCCCCCCTCCACCTTCTTTTCTGTTTGAGGATGGAGCACAGAAGTAACCTGTGCTGACCTTGGGCTCCATGTTTTTATTCATCCTTTGTCCAGCCCTTGGGTGAGTTTAAGTCACTGTTATTAATCATTCAGATTCCCATTGTCAAGCAGACAATTGGAACCCTGCTGCACAAAAGCTGAGTAAACAGGGTGCAGTTTGTGGGGGTGGGGGAAGAGAAAGAGAATGAAAACAGAGGAGGATTAAGGCAAATAAAATGGATTAATCCTTGACATGATCATTTATACCAGGACTAGGAGGCCAACAGAAGAGCTGTTGTAGATTACCTGTGTGATTAATCGCTGCTGTAGTTTCAGGGTGACAAAATGATTAATAAAGTTTAGGACAAAAGCAAATCCTTTTGGATCTGCCCCTAAGTGTGCAAAGTCTAAGCACGGGCTTCTCATTCAGACCTTGGTTCTGATGCAGGGTGGGCAGACTTCTCATTCAGGTTTCCATGGCCTGAGTTAGAGGAGAGCACCATCCAGACAATAATAGATCCACCCTCCCTTCACTTGCAAAAATAGTCAGGGATTAGGAACAGGATTGCATTTCTGAAAAGCCTTCCCAGCGTGAGGTTTATTTGTGTTCAACTACCAAGGAGCACAAATGCTGCTAGCAGGCACTAGTCCTTCTTCGCCCAACTGAGCAATTGTGCATTTCAGTGCAAAACATGATGTCAACATCAGAGAAGGTGTGGGAGAATGGATGGATGCAAGAAGGGATTTAAGGAATATAGCCGTTTAATTTTGTTTTTCTAATCACACTCCATGGGGTATGTATGAGGTCTGTCCAGAAGGTATCCGCACATGTACTATGAAAAAGAGATGTTTATTAAAGAAGATACAAGATACAAAAAACATTGTACACAGGACAATGACACCTTAGTCCCCTTCAAAGTAGGCACCTTGGGACCTCACACGGTTCTCCCAGTTGCCATCAGCTGCTCCATCATATTTTCCTGAATCTCATTGATGGTCTGAAATCTCTTCCCTTTCAAAGGTGATTTTAGTTCTAGGAAAATCCAGAAGTTGCATGGCACCAAATCTGGGCTGTAGAGAGGCTTGAGTCACCTGGGTGATTTGATGTTTTGCAAAAAACTCTGAACAAGAGGCGATGCATGGGAGGGCACGTTGTCGTGATGAAGCTGCCAGCCAGCAGTTGCCCATAGCTGTGACCATCTGAATCACCCAAATAGTTTCCATGAAGGAATGTTCTAGCTTGACACAAAATTTGATGCAGATTTGTTGCTCTACTTGCTCAGACATTTTGAATGTGACAGCCACACAGAACACATGCTCACTCAATGGCATCTACCACCTGCACTGACCAGTACAGTGTAGTTGTCATTGTTCATGCATGTGCATTCCCATCCACTCTCCTTGGCTGCCAGGTTACATTGATGTCACGAAAACCATTCTTGTTATATTAATAATGGCTGGATTTTTTCTGGACAGACCTTGTATATCAGTTTTTGATATGCTTTCATGTACTTCATATCCTTTAACTCCTTCAGAATCAACTCTAACTTTACTGTTCACAAAACTCACTTGGGGCACTTGGTAAATATGCACATTCCTGAGTTCCTCCCCCCAGATTCCACTGATAGGAGATGAGGAAGGGAGAAGGGAATAATAAGTAAATACTCTATAGGAGACTGTGTATTCTATATCTTACCAAAGTTCTAATGCAGGCAGATCTTAGGGCAGCTCCAGAAATAAATGCTGCTCTAAGACAATGTATGTTATGTTTTATTTAATTGAATCAGGAAAACTTAAGAGTGCAAAGCTAGAAAACTTTGGTGTCTTGACCACTGTGCAGCTTTCTTTCTACACTACTTTGTGTAGGAAGAGTTCAAATATAGTCACAATAGACAGACACACGTTGCTTTCCAAACTTGGCTACACCTTGAAATCAGCCGGGGACCTTCAACACTGTGGATGCCTATATCCTACCCCCATACATGTCCCATAGATTGTGGTTTTCTTGGTCTTGAGAGCGGCTTGAGGTTGGGAATTTTTAAAGACTCTCAAGTGATTGAAAGTACAGAGAAGTTTGGGATCCACTGGTATGAATCTTTAAGTGAAGACAATATTGCCCGCAGAGCTAGACATGCCATGGGATGTATGCGAGATGGCTTCTGTGACAGAGGAACATTTTTAGTTTTAACAGTTATGTGGTTGTGTGCTGCATCATGACGTCTAGATCAATGATGGACTGCTTATATGATGGCTTCCCCATGAGATTATAATTTAGATTAAAAAATTCCTATCTCTGAAGGACTGTGTGGCCATTGCAATGTCATAGCACAACCCATTGCTCACATGACGCTGGTGTGAACTCACCTCCTGCACTGCCAATCGTGTGAAAGTGTTGCACAATCACGTGTAGTGCAGAGTACTTGATGATGATGACAGACAACTCTGTTATTGGTTTATGTATTTAATCTACTATACTTTTTATTGTTAATTTTGAGTGTATTTCTTTCTACTTATAAAACTGTAGTTTGCTGAAAAACAGTGTTCCGTGGCACACTGGCAGCAGCGTCCTACATCCCAGGTTCACCGTGTCCCTTGATGACATCATCTTCTCGTGCGCTTGATTTTGTTTCCTGTTTTGTTCTTTGTGGCCCCTGAGCATACGCAATCCATGCTGCTTTTGCCAGTTGGAGGCCATGTCCACTGACTGGCCTAAAAACAAAATACACACAGTGAAAAGCGATTAAGGACTAGGACGGTGGAAAATCAGTGACGGTTGGTGAGTGTTGTCTGGTTGGGCTTGTCCCGTTGCACCACAGCTATGACCTTGAAGAACAAGAACAAAGCGATGGAAGTGGTGAAAGGAACTGCTTCCTTGAAGGCCAGGAGGCTAATACACATTTGAGAAGGGCCTGACTGAGACATGGAGAAACTTCTAGTGACCTGGACAGAAGGCCAGACACAAAGCATATCCCACTCAGCACTATGATGGTAGGCCAAAGCAAAAATTTTGATTGTGATGTTGAATGAAAAGGAATGCACTGCCTGCTCTGAGTGGTTTAAATGACCCAAGAACTGTTATTCATCACATAATGTGAAAGTGAGTAGTAAGTCTACAAATGTTGATGTGAAGGCAGCTAGAGAATTTTGGGAAACTCTAGCAAAGCTGACTGTGGAGAAAAATTACTTGCCAGAGCAAATCTTTAATATGAATGAACGCCCCCTGTTCTGGATACAGTTGTCTGGAAGGACTCTCAACCATAAGGTGGCTGAAGTCAAATGTCAAATTTGTTAGCTTTTACGGACAGGCTAAGAGTCTTGCTTGGGGGCAGTGTTGCAGGCTGCAGATGGAAACCCTTTGTGATCTGACCCGGTGAGAATCCCAGGGCCTTCAAGCACATTGGTGAACACACACTCCCAGCGTACTACAGGATGGGTGAGAAGTCAGGATGACCCAGCTGCACTCCTAAGATGCCCTCCTGAATCGCTATGCCAGTAAAGTGGAGAAGAACTATTTGGAGACTTTTCAAGATTTTTACTTATTATTGATAATGCTCCCAGACATCTTTTTTTTTGAAGATTTTTATCCCAAGATCAAAGTGGTATTTTATCTTCCAAATACTACCTTTCTCATCCAACCAACAGATTAAGGAGATATACCCACTTTTAAGGGCTGCTGCCAGAGGAGGACCTTTGCCTGGGCTACTGCTACAATGGAGGAAAATACTTTGAAGACACAGATGCAATTCTGGAAGGATCACAGCATCTATGACTGCATCAAAACCCCTGCTTGGTCATAGGATGATGTCACCAAAGAATGTACAAATGGCATCTGGAAGAAGACACTCAATAGGTTCATTCAGAACTCCAAAGGATGCACCAAGGCTGAGAAGGTTGCGAAGATCGATATGGCTGTGGCTGACTGAGGTGGCAAACAACTTTAACCTGGTGTAGGTGAGGATGGCGTTGAAGATCTGCTAGAGGTGGTGCCTGAGGAAATGACTAATGAGGGGCTGTAGGAACTGGAACAGAGCCACAAAACTGAAGAAGACCCAAGAAAGGAAACTATAGGAGAAAACAAAAGCAGACTAACACCCAAGAAAATTCATAGGAAAGGGTGTGCAGAAGCGTTTGCAGAGCTCAACACACTACTTAAAAAGTATGAAAACATGAATCCCAACATCAAAAGGTTTCATGAATGGAGAGAAATGTTCATCGTTCGTCATCTGCTTTCCAGCAAATCTATGATGAGGAAAAGAAACAAACCAAGGAAACCACCGCAGGCACGTTTCTGAAAAGAGCCTACTTTCACCCACCCTCAGCTCTTCATTTCGGGTGGTCACATCTGATCATCGCAGATGGCTACCGTGGACAGCACAGAGAAAGTGGGACCTCCTTAGATGTTCTGTTCTCCCATGTGGATACAAATAAATGTCAGCCGCCTAACCTTTTTCCGTGAACATACTCCCATTCCTCAGAAATCAATGATCGGGAGGATCTCAGGATTTGGTTCTGAATGAGTATATGTCACTCTCCTCAGAAGGAAACCCAATGTTTACATTTTTATCTGTTGATATTTTAATTAACAATTTAAGTGCAATGTTTGCCCTGTGAGTTCAATGAGAAAAACTCTGCAAATAAACAGCAGTTCCCTCTTGGACAATCACTCTGTAAATTAGCTTACTTTGTCAATAAAGTGCATGCCTATCAGGCTCTTCAAAGCAGCAGGGGTAAGGATGTTCATTTACTTAAGCAGTGGGTTCTACCATTAGCATTTGTGATTGGTGTTAATTAGAACGGTGTGTGTGCATGCGTGTGTGTGTGTCACCGCCACAGAGCCCACATTTTCAAAATCCTGATAACAATCAAGCTATTAATAAATTAAGTACCCATATTTGTTTGTGTTCTTTTTAAATCTAATTGAGTCGTTTCAAGCAATACCATGTTGATAAGCATTTGAAGACTGGTTTCTCAGTACTCTGATAGCTGAAATCATGCTTGGTTTCCGTTTGTAAAGAAGTTTCACATAAACATTTAACATATTCCTTGAACGTTTTAACAATGGTTACAGTCGGAAAGCCTGTGTATGTTGGCTTTTTGGGGCTTGTTTATTTATTTTTAATCCTTTTTTTTTTTCATGAAATAGACTTCGGTAAAGTCAATGTTTTAATTTTCCCTAAACCAATCATTACAGATGTGAAACCTGGATTTACTGTCACCCCGGAGAATTTAGCTACTGTTCCGAGGTACCCAAGTGGGTATTAAAGTTCTGTTAACAGAGTCAGGTTGTTGGAGAAGTTACACAGGTAATAGAGATGAGGCACGTGGAGACCTCGAAGCCCTGAGTTTAGACAGCTGCACTGCCTGCTGTAGAAGAGAAGTTCAGTTGACCCTTGAACAGTGCAGGGGTTGCGCCACCCATCTCTCTGCAAAGAACAAAATCCATGTATAACTTTCAAGTCCCCCCAAACTTAACTACTAATAACCTTCTGTTGACGAAAATCCTTACCAATAACAGAAAGAGTGGATTAACACATATTTTGTATGTTATTCGTATTAAATATTGTATTCTTACAATAAAGGAAGCGAGAGAAAAGAAAATCATAAGGAAGAAAATGTAATTGTAATATTTATTGAAAAAATAATCTGTTCATTCGTGGACCCTCACAGTTCAAATCCATGTTGTTCAAGGGTCAATGGCATTTCCCTTTGACCTAAAGTATCCAGACTGACTGCATTATTTTTACCTATCAGTCTTTGCCTTGGGAGATAAAACCTAAATGTCTTTCAGTTACCCTGAAACTGGACATCAAACAAGCCAATGTAACTCAAAGCCCTTTTCAATAATGTTAGCATTTAGAATGAGGAAAAGAAAGAAACAGGATTTATATATTGTTCTGTTGGGGAAACATATATTTAAGCGCTAGTTTTATCAACAAGTGCTTGCTCCTCTGAAAAAGTTCAGAAATATCTCGGTTCAACTTTGTGCTTTGTGTTTGTCCGCGCCTCACAGGAAGTGTTTAGCACTTAAAATTTGCCATGCACCTTTAAAATATTCCTGTAGATTAAGTACGTAATTTCCAGTTGTTGCTTTGCAGTAGTTTATTTTCTACTTAAATATCACCAATCACCCAGTGAACTATTTATTTCTTAGCTTCCTGTCTTAATCCTGATGCTTTGATTCTTGAATACCTAAGGATCAGCTCTTACCCTACTTGTGAGTTCTTACATCTTTATGGGTGTCCAGACCTAAAGATGGCTTTTTTAATGATTAGAAAAGCCAGCAGAAATCTTACAGGAACCGTTGCTTACTTAGAAACAATTATAGCTCAGTATCTATTTTTATTTAAAATATTTATTGCATTGAACTTTAGATGGTAGAGTATGTCATGTTAATAGATTTTAGCCTCATTAGCTCCTAATTCTTATGCACCCCTGAATACAGGCTCCTCTGCCGATCGCACCCCCACTGCTGTGCAGAAGCCATGTGGCATGCTACAGAAGGATTAGTACAGTAGGTAGAAAAATAATTACACCATGAGGACACTTTCAATAATATGAAAGGTAAACAAAATGTCCAACATGCATGCAAATCAAATTTGTTTCTAAACTGTGTTCTCTGGCAGGAAGGGGAAGAGCTTTTCTACAAATGAGCGGACACCTTCTTCTTTGTATGTTCCTTGTTTGTTATTCTATATTTAAGGATGCTTTGTTTTTTCATTATATTGAAGTCTGTGTTTATAAGCACTTGGGGACAAAACATCCTACACAACGTTGTCTTCCTTTCCAAGATTTTAAATAATAACTTCCTGCAAGGGAAGACTTTCTCCTAGAGACACAACATGAACTCTACTTAACTGGTAGAGAAATCCAGATACTCAGTGAATTAAATTCCAAATAAAATATTTTGTATTGTTAGGAGACAACCAGATTATTTTTCTCCTGCTAGATCCTTGGAATTTGCAGGCTCTCTTTCTATTGTTCTTTTAAAAATAAAGCAGAAATTAAAGGGAGTGTTTTAAAAGAAAGCCAGCTAGTTATTATCATACGTGGTTGACCCTTGAACACAGATTTGAACTATGCAGGTCCACATAATCAGTGGATTGTTCCTCCGTAAATATACAGTTGGCCCTCCATTTCCCCCTGGTTTTGCTTCCACAGATTCAACTAATCATGGACCACAAACAGTGATTTCAGGCTGTGACTGGGAATCCACAGCGTGGAGGGCTGACTGCATGCATTGTCCTCTGCCGTTTTGTACAGGGGACTGCAGCAAACATGGATGCTTGTGTCCGTTTTGGAGGCAGGTGGAGGGTGTTGTCCTGGAACCAATCCTCTGCAGACACGGAGGGAGGACTGTAGTTAGGCTCTGGGAGCATCAAAAGTTGTAGACACACAAATTTTTTGACTGTTTAAGGGGTTGGCACCCCTCACCACTGCGATATTCAAGGGGCACCTGCCTATTATCTACACATACATATATTTATAACGGTTACATGTATGTGTTATTGCATGTATGGGGGGACCTTATATAAGTAATTTTCATCACCCAAGAACACTCTTGGAACTTATAGCTGTACCTACATTTGTAATAATTGTTGCTTCCACCAGTAATGGTTATATGTGCTCACATTTTTTATCTGCTTGTTGCTTTTTTTTAGAACCTAATATAATTCATAATGTGGAAACTTCATGCCTTAAGTTTTTTGGAGCAGCATTTTCTTGTGCTCAACAGCAGAGCTCTAAAAGTTAAAAGAAAAATACTTGGACTATTTGAAATGCAGAAAAATGGACCAAGCAAATGTAGTATTATCGGTTATTCAGTTTAAGTGGTTTATTCTAAATAAGACTTTAGGTCATGGTTTTATCACTGATAAAATTAATCTACTGCATACATTTTGACTTCTCTTTTTAGGACCATCAAGTCCAGACTCTCAAAATTATGATTTTCTTTTCTTAAACAGACCAATCACCTTTAAAACAATAAGGAACTTTGTAGATGGTGCACACCCACTGACATTAAAGGACAGGCAATAAATTTATATATTTTTCTTCAAAGGTTTCAGAAAGAGAGAGAGAAAGAGAGAGGGAAAGAGGGAAAGAGATGGCTGCTTAGGTCTGCTGAGAAAAGGTGTACTTTTATGTAATATCAGAGATTTGCAGGTTTTTTATGGCCTGAGGCATGGGAAAGATAGCATCGATTTGGTTTTAAAGGATTTTGTAAGCAAATGTATACAAAGTGTTTATAAAGGCCCTTGGAGTATGTTGGGGGAAAAAAAGCTTACTAAAAATATGCTGTTGAATTTATAAATGCAGCCCTAAGAGTAGTCAAAATCCTACTGCTTCTATTCATTGTGCAATAGTAAATTCTATTTTGTACAGTAAAATAATATGTAAGCTTAACCTCAATGACATTGTGTGGCTCTAAGGTTTGCTAACATCTGCAAATATTAATGTGTGTTCCTTCATCACAGGAGAGCTACGTCTAACTCACAGGACCTTTGCAATAAAAAGAGTCAGATTTCCTTTTAACTTGGCATTCATTGAATATGAAAATATATCTTTTCTTAATTTTTAAAAAACTCTGTGTGTTTTACATCAAAGCAGACACTGTCAGGGCCTTGATCCCACACTCCTCCCACCCCACCACCAACAGACCATCCAGAGCATGCCGACTGGACCTGCAACTCTCAGTGCCAGGGACTCTTGGTTTGAAAGATCTCTGTACAGTGGAGTCCAACTCTGCTTATAAACAAGGCAGGCTGGAAGCACCAGGGCACCAATGCCACTGGGAGGCAATGCCCAATTAATGCTTCCATCTTAGTATGCATTTCCTTTAAGTTACATTTTAATAAAGTTATATTTGAATTCCCAGACATTGAGTTCAACTACTTTTTTTTATAAAGTTGAAACTTTCTACAATTCAAGATTGGGATAGAAATAAATATATATATATATCAGACTAGAGCTTGAGGGAAAAGGCAGAAGTTTAAAAAAAAGGACAATTTTCAAAGAGGCGGTTTACTTAAATTTTTAAAATCTTGAAAAATGAAATTAAGTTGACTTTTGTCAACCGTAATCCAATCATTCATGAAAAGACCTTACACTTTCTTTGTGTAATGGGTATCTCATTACTGCTCAAAATAAGAAAGAAGAGCAAAGGAAAAAAAAAAATTTATCAGCTCCATAACTTGACCAGGTCAGACGCTTATCTGGTTTATATGTTTTACTGAGTAAAGATGCAAATACTCATAAATACAATGAGAATGAAAAAAGCACTGTTCACATTAAATTTACAATTTGGAAGCAAAGATCATATCTCCATCCTGTTCATTACAAGCCAAAGAAAATCATATTTGCAAAATCATCAAATTGGACAAGATGCATAAAGTGGAGTCATGTCATGCCTCTTCAATTATGGTCCTAGAACTTAGTCACCACATCCTTCTGACAGTGGGGAAACATTTTCTGGTAAAAGCAAAACTGAATCCAATGAATAATTAGAATTTCCTTTGGTTGATAATGGCAAACATGTGAAGACTTTAATTTTACATCAAAGTTGTTTTTCAAATGGAGAAAGTAACTTTAGAAATTAACTTTTACCTTCTCATTTCAAAGGCAAAAATATATAGGTATGACTGTTGTACGTACCAATCTTTAAGATTAGCCTTGGCCCAAAGTCATATTTATGACTAGAAGCATTCACGTTTTCAATGAAAAGAACACAAAATACCACTTGCACACACATACACACATGCGCCTTATAAATTATTAGAACTGAAAATGGCTTGATAAAGAGCAAGCAACCAATAGTATTTAACAGAGAAAAGGAAACCATTGTCTGATTGAAAAAAAAAAGTTTAAGTAGTCAGTTAAATGAATATTATGTGTCTAATATTTATTTAGCCAAGCAAAATAAATCTTCACACAAAACAAACAATGGAAATGCTGGAAAATATGTGGACAGAATAGAAATATTTTGAAATGTGATGTTAGAATGGCCAAACTTATAAAATAATAACTACCTAGAATAGCAAGTTCAAATGTTAATGTCGATTTAACAGATAATAAAGTGAGAGTATAAATCATACAAACATTTTAAATCAAAAATAAATATTGCCAGTGGAGATTTTATCATGGTAAAAAGTCATGTTGAACATATCGTGTTCTTTATAGATAAATATTATCAAACCTCCGAAGAAGAAAACAGAGGAGCAGAAATTATTTCATTGGGTTTTTACCTGTTCAGATGTAGAAGTATAGGTTTTAATGTATGTGAAGATCTAAAGAGACACCTTTTATTTTTTGGCATTGACTTAAAATAATCTCTACTGTTAGGCTTTTGGTCAGGAAATGATATGGCAGATAAGATACATATAAGACAGAATTTTGACTGAAAATCCAGAGCCATTCTTTGTGCTCGGCATGCTACATAGTTTGAATTGGTTACTAGGAAACATGGCCTCGGCTGCGAACAGGCTTTGAAGCAATTCAAATAGTAAATATGACATTTTCTGGATCTATAATAAGAAGGAATGTCTTGATGAGACATGTATCCAATTTAACCCTATCCAAACTCCTGAACACCTGATGAAACAAAGACTAAACTCTGTTAAAGCAATTAGAATTAATTTAGGCAATATATGAAATGCACTAAAAAGGATGTAAACAGCAGAATATCCTTAAATAAGGGGTGTATTAGGATCTTTGGTGGAAAATGAAATTAATTTGGAATTAGCACCCTTCACACTTGGGCGGTTATGAATAATGCTAGCACAAGATTTTGCAAGCAAGCCTAAAGAGATCTAAGTTCAGCAAAATCATTTTGCACCTATTTCCCTACTTTCTTGTTATAAAGATACATTTGTGAAGGCACAGGATATGCTGTTTAACAGTTTTGTTAGCTTGATTTGTAACTTTGAGACATTTAGACAAATGGCATGCGGTCTCCATTTGTTCTTTTCACCCAGGACCTGCAAATATGAAAATGGGTGTGTCCCCCTGTCTCTCAGATATTTTCCCCAAAGCCTATCCCTGCTACCATTTTCTGGAACATTCTTGAAAACACACATGTGTGCACACATGGACATCAGAGGCACATGAAGTTGCACTCACTCTTCTAGGTGGCCATTCATATCTTCTAAAAGAATCATAGAGTCTCCCTCACCTTCTTCCCTGTTGAGGCAGACGGAGCCTCACAGATGATAAAGCCTATGGGAGCAGACAACAGTGACAAATTGTGTTCAGATGTTCCTTACCAGATAAATCCAACCTTCCTTCTGGCCCTCATAGTGTTTATGTATTTCAGCATTGCAGCCAAACTTAATCTTTACTATTGTCAGAATTATTTCTGTATATTTTTACATGTGCTTTTTATTTTACTTATTTATTTATTTATTTGAGATTCAGAGAGGTTTAATTGTATTGTCAAGGAAACAAAAACATACGCCTAGTCCTCTTTTTTCAAAAAGGAAAGGGGAAGGGAATGATTCAGTACCAGATGTCACACCTGCACCTTTCACGTTACCATCTTGTTTGATCGAAAGGAGGAGTTACAAATTAGGTTGCAATATGAACTTCATGCTTAGCACTTTGTATTATCACAAGAGTACAAGTTGGAGTGGCATTTTAAAGTAGAGAAATTTGCAGTGAGTTATAATGACTTTTCCCCCATTTTGGCATTGCATTTTATAGATGATGCTGAAGCACTTGCACCTATAAAGAGCTAAAGGAGTTGTTATTTCACATCAAGGTATTTTCCCTTTTATTTAACGACTGTAGGAGCATTTCTTTGTAAATCACCTAGTCAAACCATTGGCCTCCAGTTAAAAACAGAGTTTCTGGGAATTAGGCTTTTGATCTGCAGTATTAGTCTTCCTTGTTTTAGCATCCAGACACAAGCAAGGGCAGGACATGTTGAACTTGGTTAATGGTAGTTTCTCCAGAGAACTTTACTTCCATGTATTGGTTAAAAGTGAATGAGTTTTGTCTCTTTTTGCACTAAAGCACACTGATGTGACTATCCTGAGGTGAGTGCCTCCCAAGTCTTTAGAGAAGAATCCTTCCTTGCTTCTACTTAGTTTCTGGGGTTTGCTAGCAATCCTTGGCATGCCTTGGTTTGCAGCCATACCACTCTTGTCTTCTGCCTCTATCATTGCATGGCTTCTTCTGTTGTATCTTTGATAAAATATCTCATCTGTCTTTAAGGGGTGATGAATAGTTCTTCACTCTTTCGAGTATGATGATGGGAGTGGGGGGTGTGCAGACATCTGGTGGTGGAAGCCATGAAAGGGAAGAATTGGTTTGCACAATTAGTGTAGAGAGGCGGGAATCAGTGAGGATGCACAGACTAAAGAAAACCAGAAGCAGGGGCCTTATGCCTGTAGAACGACAGAGAAAACCAGGCTGGTCCTAATCTCTAGTGCCCCATCCCACCAGCAGAATGAGGAGATCAGGATTCTGGGATACTTGGTAGAGATCTTTATATCTTTGGGAGCAAAGTGCGGGGTGTATGTCTCACCTCTATTTCTATCACCTATTTTTTTAAAAAATATATAGTCTTCACTTATATTTTTGGTGTGAGAGAATCTTTCTGGCAAATAACAAGAGATGTGTTGGTACTGCATGGAATTTGAAACAGAATGAAATTGGACACAGCATGTGGGGACAGCTGACATCTGGCTTCCATATTATATATCTGTTTTTCTTTCCCAAGTCTGTGGTTTCAGACCACAAGGGAGTACATCTTAATCTTCCCTATTTCTCCAATTCTTTAAAGGTGCTTTGGGTACAATTATGCAACCATTAGTTATTTAGAAATCTTGTTAGATGAATCAGCTTCTAAACTCCAGAAGGTGTGACTAGTGAAGTTGACTTTCCACGCATACTAAAGATATAGTGAAGAAATATGAATTTTAGGTTGGATGATACTCAAGCACTGTCTCCCCTAGTTAAAATAGAAACACAAGTATCAGCCATTCTCTAATTTAGTGTGATGCTAAGGTTAAAAACTCCATTGTGATAAGAGGGTATCCCTAAGCATCTAATTCCCAGAAAGTGATTTACATAACTGAAAAGACTCTCGCTTGTTCTGTAGTTTCTGTTCCTTTACAATATACTAATAAGTATCACTTTGTAAGAATCATACACAATAGTTTCAGTCTTTGCAATGAATTGGAACTAAGGCATTTTGGAGTCCTTGAAAAGATTCCTCATTTTTGAATTCGACGCTCTCAGCATTTAAATGGGACCCCTTGAAAAGATTCATACCTTTCAGAAAAAAGACCACTTTCAGCTCCATGAAGAGGAGATGAAGAAACGAATGCCTCTGAAAGAAATTTTGAAGTGCAAAATCGGTTTATAGAAACAGACCGTGTAGTACGATCTTATTTGTATTCCATAACCTTTTTTCCCCCTGTATCTTGGATTGTTTCTGATATAACATTCTTGTGATGGAAATGCAAACATCTAAGAAAAAATGGATTTTAATGATCAGAAGGAGCAGCTTTCCCATAAAAGATTTTTTTATTATATACAATTTTTTTTTTAATTCAGGAAGAGGTTTCATGGGCTTAACGGAAGTGTAATGTGTCCGATTATATTGATGGAGTGAGGGATAATAAGAATAGCAAAAATGTATCCTGGAATTTTATTCTGAAGAACTCAAAGTATTTCATATCCACAGAGCTTTATGTTTCCCTCTGCAGAAGGAGTATTTTTGGAAGGAAGCTGACCCATCAGGAGGCCATAAGGAGATGGTTTCATTATCCGTGGGTGCCAGGCTATATAAAATAAGTATCTTTCCAGGGGCTTGGAATGAAGTGACATACACAGTCATTGTGATCATGTAGCCTTGAAGTCCCTGGGACCCCGTTTCATGGTCTGTGAGTGATTTAAATAAAAGCATTGAGTATATAAATCTAGAAATTATGCTAAGACGTTTCCTCCTTTGTGGAATTTTCAAGGTTTGGTTTTCTTGGACCTAACAAACTTTCTTTGTAATGTCTTTTGTGTGTGTTGGGGGGGAAGTGGTACTGAACTAAAGAGCTAGTCATTTTCCAAGACGAGCCTCAGACTGGGTAATACAAAAAAGGCAGGTATAGAGTCAAAGAATTGTAGTATTTAAAATGGGCAGTATGGCATGTTTCAAATAATCAGCTACTGAGATAACAGACTACACAAAAGGAAGTGATTCACTTCACATCACTCACATCTCTATGGTTCAAATGAGAAGGAGAACAAGGTTCCTTCTTTTTTCCTTCCTGGTCCTAGAGGGCAGGCCTTTGAAGGAAATCACTAACTTCATTAGCTCTTATAACATGTGAGCCGAACCACAGATAATGCCTGCATAAAAGTTCCTTCCACTCCACTGAGTAAAGCAGGACAAGGCTATGAGATGTGTCCCCTGTTCTTCCAGTTATTTCCAAGTCCTGCCTGCCACGTTCTCATGGACACACCCTTCCAATGGGGCAGCTCCTTTTCTTCCCTAGAGCAGGAAGTTATTAATTACATTGATTTCTTTGCCATCCTTGCTTTTAACGCTAAATGAGTAAACAAAGAACTTTTTAAAAATAGAAGAGCAACTTCGTAATAAGTTAGTACTAAAATCTTTTCTAGAATCTCTCTAACACCTACGCCTCTGGCCTGTGTTAGTGCACCTCCAGGGGTTAGCATCCTTTGCACCAGGAGGGAGTTTTATTAATGACTCGCTCATCCTTTGTGTTAATGTTTGAGCATTCTTCATGATAATGAACTGCCGCCTGCCCTCCTCTCCCCTCTCACCACTGGCCCTGCTCTGCCCTCGAGGGCAACACAGATTAAAGCGAGCCCTTCCCTGTGACAGTCACTTTCATATCTGAGCAGAGCAGCTTCATCATTCTTCTAATTTATCTCTTCTCCACCATCATCTATTTCTCTAGCACAAAAACAACGTGTCCCCTTTAATTTTGAATGCAAGTTAGAAAAAGAGGACTAAATCATAAAAGTTTTTTAGTGGGAGGCCTGCAGAGGACATCAATATTCAGCCATTTCTGAGAGGCCGTGAACAAGTTCCTTTGCAGCGTGAATTACCACTCGCATTTGTGAATGAAGATGACTGGATGAGATGAGGATTTCGTCTCCCGGTTCTCAATGTTTAGTCCTTGCCAGATATTTCGAAGGAAAGCACTATCAGACCCAGTGCTCCCTTAAAATTTTGTCTGTGGTTAATGACTTTAATCCACACGTTCCAAGTAAATTCTGACGCGTACGGGAAGCTCAAGGTGAATGCCTTGGACATGCTACACTAGGAGCTTGGAGAACCCACAAGTCCAAAAATGAATGACAGAAAACACACCCCAGTTTTGCACATTTCCCAGAATTTTCAGCAAACCCATGACGAAGCTGATGAGACAGACTTTTGGACTTGTGAAAGCTGTAAGATCCTAGTCTGGTTTGCTCAAGATACCTGATTGTATTAGGAAAACAGTCTGTGTTGATTGTTTTTTTTTTTGGGGGGGGGGCAGAAAAAATTAGTTTGTTTTTTTTAAATATCATCTGTATGAGGACTGCACCTAAGTTACTTGTTTTCAAGGTTCAGCGTAGTGTATCGGGCCATCATGGTTTGAGTGAGGCCAGGCCTAAAGAGTAATTTTTTATATATTTGAAATGTTTATTAAGATATAGAGGCACTGCCTGGCTGGTGTAGCTCAGTGGATTGAGCACGGGCTGGGAACCAGAGGGTCCCGGTTCGATTCCCAGTCGGGGCACATGCCTGAGTTGCGGGCCGGGTCCCCGTGAGGAGCAACCATACATTGCTGTTTCTCTCCCTCTCTGTCTCCCTCCCTTTCCCTCTCTCTAAAAAAATAAATAAATAAAATCTAAAAAAAAAAAAGATACAGAGGCACTGACTTATTTTAAGTTTAATAAAATTCAATAAAACAATTAAAATATTTCATTTTAAAGCAGCCACTTTTAGTTGTAAATCCAGGTACCTAACCCAAATCTTCTAATGCTAGCTTAGTTTTTTTCTATTATAGAAATAGGCAGGCATCTGGAATCTACATATGCGGTGGGCAAAAGTAGGTTTCTAGTTGTCATATGGAAAAACAGATAATACAAGAGTAAATAATAACACAAGAATAAACTCTGTGTTTTGTGTACTTACAACTGAACACCTACTTTTGCCTACCCCTGTATATTTCACTGTTCTTAAATATGAGATTATTTGTGCTATTTGAGTGTTGGCATTTTTAAACTTATAATTCATTTGGGCTAATCCACTGAAGTTTCAGTTGTGAATATTTTTACTCCGGAATACAGACTGATAGACAAAATCTCTCTTTCCCCCTTCCGAATAAATACTGAGTCACATGTTTGAGGGAGAGTAAAGTAGCGCTGTGGTTTCCAGCTGAAATGACCCATTAGCAAATTGGGGGGGGGGGGTGTATGTGTGTTTCTCTCTTCTACTTTTTCCTATGGTACCACTAATAATGTCACAAAAACTGAGCAGATGTTTTCCCCATTCTGTGGAATGCTTATTTTTCAAGTGGCTTCTGAGAGCAGATGTTCCCATGCGTCTTTGTGACTTCTTTTCAGTTGATGCCTGTGAAACAGTAGAAGGAAGTGTCAGGGGTGGAGAGGAGGAAAACGAAAGAAGACCAGTTGCAGAAGAAAAATAAAGACCAGTGTATGTTTAACTTTTTAATTATGAGCCCATGAAAGCGATTCCATTCAATTCCATTGAATTTAATAAGAACTTATTAAAATTCTATATATAAGGCTCTTGGCTCATATTCTGGGGGTTTCAAAGTAGACAGATGCCACATAGGTTGGAGGAAGGATATTTGCAAAATACGAACACATTTGCAAGGCACATATGTAAGCTGGTATCTCAAGCAGAAGGCAGAGATAAAGTACCAAAGTTTAGAACATATGCAAAGAAAAGTAAAATTATTAGCAGAGTCTGGGTATCGCTTCATGTGGTGAAATAATTGGGAATTTAAATTCGTAAGGCGGTTTAAGGATTGAGTATAAAGAACCATGAATGCCAGACTGAGGAATTTGATATTAAGTGGATTTGTGCTGGTGAATGTTTTCAGTAGCGGAGTAATACAATCAGAGCCATGTACTTTGAGAGATTACCGTGGCAGTCCTGTGTAAGAAGAATTTGGGAAAACAAAGACAAGAGAGATAAGGAACCAACCACAGCTATTCATTTTACTAGTGATAAAGAATAAGGTAGGATGTAATCTATAAAGAATGGGAAAGTTATAGATGCAAAGATATTGAGGTAAGAGAATCATGGCTTAGAGTGTTACTTTTGTTTCAGTCTCTCCCAAAAGGTGTGAGTACAAAAGACAAGGGGAGCCGCGCCGCCATTAATAGAAAAAAAAAAGGTCGTTTCGTGATCAAGATGACAAGTCTTATTTTCTTGTAATAAATGCCGTTGTTAATATCCAATAGACAATACACATCCAAAGTCAGGAAGAAGGTGTCAAGCTAGAGATAAATACGTCACAATGCTTGCTGTATAGAATTGAACCTTTCCCAAGGAACATCTTGGGAAAGGAGGAGCAAGGACAAGACGTTGGCAATTCGTGTGGTACTGATAAGGGGATACAGAAAGGAGAGGAGCCTGCCTGCCAGACAAGTCTTAACAGTTCAAGTTGAAAAGTACGTCCCCACAGAAAGATGACTCTACCTAATTCCATGCAGCAGACAGCTTTTGAGGAATAAGGAAAACTGAGAGGATTTGGCGATGGTAAGATTTTCATGTCAGTACTGGGTTATATATTAGTTGATGGCTGGAGCTGAAAATTAGAACCTCAGTCTATGCTTTCATTAGTTTTGCTTTTAGAAAAAGAAGTATCCTATTTGTTTACATAAAAATGCTGGGCTTCAGAGGATTATAGGGTTCAAAGTACTAAATGTATAAATAGATTTGAGGGGAATCTGCATTGTACTGAGGGGATTTCTGTTTTGCCACTAATCATGGCAGTGGGAGGCTGAGAGCCTTGACCTTGATCTCCGAGACCTCTACTCCCAAACCTGAATCCAGAAACCATATCCTCATCCATTTTCCTCCCCGCAAGACACCCTCATGGCAAACTGCCTTTCTGCTCTGTGGATCTTTGTCGCTCATCTGTACCAGGAGATGACCTGTCTCTGTTTCCTACTAACCTGATTTTGCCTAATAATAATTTTATGCCATGACAAGGACATCATTTCCCAGAATCCATGGATTGACATTCTAGGGAAATCTTCTTGTGAGGGTTTTCCGGTCTTCTGCAGTTCTGTTCTTGGCTTGTTACCTTGTAAGTTTTTGAAACTTCTTTAAGATCACAGTTCAGATTGCTAGTCCTTGAAGGTCATAGCTTTATTAGAATGGAGAAGAAAGTGATAGTTGAATTCATTGTTGTGTATATTCTAATTCTTAGAAATTCATTATTTACAGTTAATCTGAATCCTCCCAGAAACTTAAAAACTTGGTCCTTGTTCCCCTTCTGGAGAGGGTATTAGAGGCTTCAAACAAGCCACTTAATGTATGTAATTGTTACTTTTCCTCCTAATATTGATACGATTATATGTGAAAATGGATATGGACATGTTTCATGAAAACTATAAAGCATTAACAGGTTTTTAACTATTAGTGTTATTAATCATGAGTATGAAAACAGGCAGTTAGAATAAGCAATGATGTGACAACTGGCTGTAAAAAGGACACAAAATATTATAAAATTCTAAAAATATGAAACCAAATATTAGTGGTACCATGTAGGGAAGGTACCTACAGACTAAATACACAGTGGTCCATGTCAACATTGATAAGTACTTTAGAGTACTTCAGTCTGGATGGACAGATTAATTAATATTTGTAATACTAACGCCATGCTAATTGCAATACAAATGTAATAGTTGTGATGTTGATCCAAATTCATCAAAAAAGTGGTCCTCATTTTCACCATATCTAATATTATAGCAGGGAATAATGGAATCCATTCAGAAACATTTTCAGACAAGATATTTGAAGTCTTTAAAGAGTCTTGTGCTGAAAATTGAAGCCTGAGTTATTCGTAAAACTTTCCTCAGCACTCTGATTTTCCTAGTCATGCTTGGTCAACCCAGCCGTTTAGCCTGTTCATTGGAGTCGGCCCCATTCAAGTCTCTCTGCAGTGAGGGTAGACACAGTCCGGCCCTCTTAACACAGAGCGTTTCTTCCCACCACTCTTCAGTGTTTTTCTCACTATCTTTTTTTTCTAGCATTTTTATTGTTACAAAACCTGAAAGCTACTACATCTCAAATACTTGACCCCTACAGAGCAGACAACTCCCAAAATCAATCAATCCATAAAAATCCACCACTTTTCCATCCTTTTAAAAGAATGAACAGTATTGCAGCAAAAAGGGACTTAATCCTTACTTGAATCTTTACATTTTTTAAATGGTTGAACTTAAGTAGAAAATACTTGGACTTCTTGTTCATTAACTAAATGAATGCATAAAGATAATGATATCAGGGAACAGAAAAATATTTTCAGTGGGAGAAGAAATATGTGATATAGAAACACAAATACTTATTTGTTGCAATAATAGTGCAGAAAATTATGTTCCAGCTAGTGCTTAACGAATAATATGGAGTTATCCTTTAACAAGTTTCTGCCCAATATTGTTCTCGAATGAGGAATTTTAATGACTACCTTGAAAGATTTTAGGAAAACAGTTGTTTTTAAGCAAGAAGTTGTATTAAGACAGAACTGTGTCTTGCTTTTTAGCTTTTGTATTTTTTTAATGGTGAGACATGGTTCACTTAAAGACGTAAGTTTGAACCTAGAAATCATCTGGAAGGCCACCTTCATATTTAGCAAAGGGATTGGCACAAGCTTCTCTGTGCCCAGGAAGAGGTACCTAGATAACGAACCATCTCTGGTTAGAAAAGAGTTGATCCAGAAACTGCAACGGAGGGGAAAAATAAAACAGAGCCTATACACTCAGTTTATTATTTATTACTTCTGGATACAAAGAGGAATGCATACATTGTAAATCCTGACAATGCGATCTAATTAACTATGAACTGATTAGCTATGTATTTAAGCCATGAGATCATATAAGCAAGATTCACCACCTAGGAATCTACTAAATGAATAAGCAAAATCTAGCCTGGCCAACGATAAGCCCTACAAAGAGTAAATGTCAGCCACCAAAAAGTCCCTTTGTCCTGGAGGACATATCCTTTATAACTGGGGAGGATTGTGCTTTAGTCACTTAACTTTTCTCTCTTGACTTGATCACATCTTTGTAATATTCTACCTTCTGTTTCTTCCACGAGCGGCGTTTTGGTGTTTGGTTACCTGAATAGACTATAAGTTCAACAAGGGCAAGAATGTCTCATGTTTTTTTCTCTGATGTGTTCCAAGCCCTTCAAAGTGTGCTCTGCAAGACATGGGCTCTTAATAAATATTTAATGAATCAAGGATGTTCTGTTAACAACAAGTGCCAGTACTATGTGCTTGCCTTGAAGCTCTGGGAGCACTTCCTGTGAACAAGTGCAAACTCACATGTCTTCAATGCGTAGGACAATTCTGGCTGATTTCAGTTTGCAAATTGGCATGAGGATGATCCTTGCTGACAGAGTCTGTGTTTAAAAAGCACAGTTGCCCCTGCTGTGCTAGGCACTATGCTAAGTGCTTTGCAAATATTATCTCAAAGATCACAAAAATCTCAAAAAGCCCAGGTATGCTTTACAGTATTTGATCATTCTATATTTTTACTGAGGAAAAGAAGGCCCTGGCCCAAGGGTGCATAGCTAGTAAGCTTAGTTGAAACTAAACAATATGACTCCAAGTCCATGTTTTGACCCCACTTTGATGTACTTTTTGCATGCAATATGTTAAGTGTTTCCCAACCCTTTGAAACACAAGGAATGTGCAGTTTTAGGGTTACACCCATTTTTAAGAGACAAGTATCATATTTCTTCTTTTAAGAAAAAAAGGAGAGGGAGGGAGAGAAAGCTGTCTTCGGGCATCCCTGGTAAAGCCTTTGTAATACTCATGTAAGTCAATAATTCCTTCGCTTCCTGTGGCAGTTCACACGCACAAAAATAACACCAGTCAATGCCCTCAACAACCCTTACCTTTTATTGAGGTGGGATTTTTTTTTTACCATAGACTGGCTGCCTTTTAGAAATAATCTCGGAGGTTCGGATAACACCGTGGCCCGTTGGCTTATTTGTGTTCTGGGTGGTGGAAAAGCTACTGACTACAGCTCCACCATCACCGGCCTTCCCTGGGTTTCTGGGTTAGGCTTCCAAAAGAGGGAGAAGTTGGCTTCTTTTACAGTCCACCTATTTTCCCTGATAAATAATCTGTGTGTCAGAGGGAAACCTCAGCATTCCTTCTAATCACCAAACAAAACAAATGCCATTATATCAGGGCTATGGGGCAGCTGTAAACATATTGATGAACCTTAGAACTGATTGTAACATCAAGACAGCTTGCTTATAGGACTCACAGCTAAAAATGATTGAAACCGCCTGCACAATGACAAACACAAGGTCAGAGAGGGACAACATGAGATTTATTATGGACAAGTACAAAGTAATGAAGGCATGCAGCAAAAAGCCATCAGATATCCAGTGCTAGAGGGAAGCTGGCCAATTTGTGTTTTCAGCGGGACTGAGTATAGTCGTGGCTAATGGGTCTGTTTTAAAGAGACATTGAGCCACAGCAGGTGCAAGATCTGACCTTAAAGAGCGTGGTTGACAGCAGAAAGATGTGGACATGGTGTAATGAGACTTCAGACACAGTTGTGCCTTCATCTGGCTTTAGGCAATCTGCTTGAACTCTGTTCACTGTGGTTCCTGTAGCTTTAAAGTAAATGAGGGAACAAGCATGCGCCCTGCTTACTTTACACAATTGCCACTGATATAAAATAAGACCATATATCTATTGACTTGAATGGAGGTCCGCTGTTAAAATTTTGTTTAAAGTTACGACATGCCCTGGCCGGTGTGGCTCAGTTGGTTGGGCATTCTCCTGCAAACCTAAACATCACAGGTTTGATTCCCGATTGGGGCACATGCCTGGGTTGTGGGAATGGTCCCCAGTCAGGGTGAGTGCAAGAGGCAACCGACTGATGGTTTTCTCTCACATCAATGTTTCTCTACCTCTATTTCTCCCTCCTTTCTCCTCTCTCTGAAATCAATAAAAGAAAAAGATGTATTTATTTTTTAATAGTTCATTTTATTGTATTTTCCATTTACAATATAACCCTCCTATACCCTCTTCCACCTCCACACACTGCCCTCCCCCTGCCCATTTACCACACTTTGTCCATGAGTTCTAAGAAAAAAAATTAAAACTCAAGACACAAGAGAAAACATGCCATAATCTCATGTTACACACACACAAAGACCATAATCATACATAAAATAGCACTATGCTATTTCTCTTTTATATTTTTCCTTGTTCTCTGATTTCCTTTTGTGGTAAATCATTTTTTCAAGGACTATTATTTTTCTAAAAGAGAAATAGAAAGAACAACACAAGTATGTATGAAAAATGAAGATTATTGATGCTATAAACGT